>CM071960.1:27480556-27513056 GCA_036784905.1 Acrossocheilus fasciatus
GTCTTATCTCTGAACATCGTGCTGCATGAAGGACAGAAATGACAACTGTACCGTCCTTGGCAAACAGCTTCCGTTGTCACGGCAACCCATTTCTCGTTCCGCTAATTGATGTTTTTACCACTGAATGTCAAGATACAGAAAAAAAAAAAAACTGCGATTATGTGGGAGCAAAAGAGAGCAGAAACAACAGAAAGATGTGATTCTCTGAAGAGCAGTTCATGCTCAAGAGCTTCCTTCATCTTAAATAAACAGAGGCAGAAAAACCCAAAGTCATCATGAAACCAAACCCACTCCATTGATTAAACAGAAACACTAGACTGACAAACTCGCACTGAACAGAACCAATGCAAAGCACTCGTGGAAACACGTCTGGATCAGACAGCGACCAGCAATTTAATTCAATTAAAAGCAGTGCAACAAACACTATTGAACTGTATGAGTATATACTGCACATTTATATTAATGCATTTAATTTATTTAAATTAAATTATTGTATTAAATGCCTTATGTATTTTAAATAATACATACATTATATATATATATATATATATATATATATATAATAAATTAATACAAATAATGTATTGAAATCAAAGCAGTGCAACAAATGTTATATATATATACATATATTAGGGCTGAAACGATTCCTCGAGTAATTCGAGTAACTCGAATACAAAAAATCATCGAGGCAAATTCTTGTGCTTCGAAGAATCGTTTTAGTCCATTTACTAGGGATGCACTGAATTTTCGGCCGCCGAAAATATATGCCGCGCCGCTCAGCAGTGTTCAGGGTTCATCACTGCGCCGCGTGACGCTCCGTTCAATATTCCGCTCTATCACTGTGCATTCTGCTCATTTACCGCTCATGCTCACCGGAAAAGCTAAACCCGCTCAAATAACGCGTGATAAGAAATTTCTATGTAGTATACTTGTTCCAGTTTGCAGTAGCGTTATCGTGCTGTGACATGCTGTAGTACAGCTGTACTGGGCAACACTGGTCAAATCTTTCATTGATCTGCTCTCCGCTATGCTGCTCACATGCGCTGATAATAATAGCTTTGCCAGGGTTTTTATATTTTTACACGTTTACTTGATATTTCTGTATACAGAATCATTTCTATTAATTTCCCACTGATTTACGCGATCTGATGAGCAATCATATCTCTGTATGAATGAATGGCAGAGACGCGTGTTTTCCTTTACCACACACACACAGAAGCGCGCGTGATGCTCGCGGTGATTTCAGCGTCTGCCGTCTCAATGAGGACATAAACACACGAACAACATCTCCAGAACTGCTCTGAGAGTCACTTCATGAGCGTTTCGCTGTTTCATTTGAGTAAAATTAGCGTCATATCATATTCACACAGAAATTTAAAGGAATTCACGACAACCCGTCAAAATAAAAGTCCGGTTTAATTTGAAGACATTGCAGCAGAAATATATTACTATTGCTCAATGTACATACTACTACTACTACTAAAATTATGAAAACTTTATTTTTTTAAGGAATGATCACACAACATTTCTTCCATGTTTTAATTTTAATAGTAAATCCCCTTTGTTTGCCAAAAAGTTTAATTTTCAATAATTTAAAGATAAATAAAATTAATGTTTTATGCCTTCATTTGATAACCAGATACACGACACAGGATTTCTGAGGAAAAGTAAAACATTTCATAAGGCTATTTTAAGAATAAATAACAATAAAACATTAGATGAGAGAAAATAAAACATAACTTTATAATTGTCATTTTCTTTAATCATAGCTATAATTATAATAACACCTAAAATATGTTGCGTGTAAAAAGTGTTTGTTTCATGCACTTGAAGGGTGGGTTCATTGTGTGCACAACACATGATCAGGATGGTACCACCTCCGCCGCATTTTGAGAAAGGAAAAACCCTGTCTGCAGGACTATACATTTATTTGGATAATTAGTCAAAAACAACAACAACAACAGTTATGTCTGATTCTGTTGCATAGAACTGAATAAAAAAATAATACATTGATATTTAATATTAATATATTTCCTGTCCAATTTTCTTTCAATAAAAGTGTGGTTATTTTATTGGCTTGTTTTTTTTTTAATTCTGTGTCATTAAAATTGAGTTCAATTAAAGTCTTATAAAACTACTTTATATTATTGAATAAAATAAATCATTATTACAAAGCATTTTCGGTTTTCAACCAAGCACATCCAGAATTCTCTATTTCGGTGCATCCCTGTAACTGCATAGAGTGCACTGTGTTTGCAACCACATGCTCCTTTAAAGGATTACACACACACCAGTATGCAGAGAGACATTTAAGAGGGTTTATTCTCCAAATAACTTTAAATTCATGTTGCTGAAAAATGTGTTAATAAATGTTGAGTGTATGGACGCTTGTTTTTGTTCCACGTTAGCTTCCTGCCCACTAATTTTTGCACCTTACAAAAGCCACAAAGCCTTCTAAGAAGACAGTAAAGGCTGAGCTGTAGTTAGGCTGAAACATGAAAGTTAAGTTGCACGATGTTTAGGTTTTATTGTTATTTTTTTATTACTATTATTTTGATTTATGTCTTAGTTTTAGGTTGTACTGTGTTTACCTTTTTTAAAGTAATTTGAAATTGATTTTTATATGTTATATATATTTGTATTTTGAATGTAATATGGCAATTAAATGCACTAAATGGGTTTAGATTTATTATTATATGCAATTTCAGCAATAAGTGTAAATTTTTCTAAAAAGGAAACAAATTACTTGTTCATTTTAAGAGACCCGTCTTATTTCCTTTTGTATATTTAGTATTGCTCTTTAATAAAGAAACAGTTCTTATCCAATTAATCGGTAGAATTTTCGGTAGAATACTCGATTACTAAAATATTCAATAGCTGCAGCCCTAATATATATATATATATATATATATATATATATATATATATATATAATACATTTTATATTAAATTAATATAAATAATAAATGCACTGTATGCTTAATATACATTTAATTTAAAAGCAGTGCAACAAATTGTATATATATATATTTTATATTGCATAATGTATGTAAAAATTGAATTAAATTAGAAGCACTGCAACTAATTATCTGTATGCATATATCAACACTTGTATTTTACTGCATATATAATATGAAATTAAATTCTTAAATATATTAATCAAAATATACAATGCAGATAATTTATTTAAAATAATATATTTAATTTAATTAAAAGCAATGCAACAAATTGTATGTACATATTTATGTATTTTAATGCACTGCTTTTAAATAAATACATTTTTAATGAATTAAAAAGATTTTTCGTCACACAGCTCCTGGGAGCGAATCATCATTAAGACGACTTGCCTTTTCTGGTGACATCCTCAAGGCCGCCCTTTATTTATGAAACGCAGCTGCGTCACACTGGATCCCAGTACGTTCCACTGTCGGTGGCTTTTAATATGGCCAAATATTTCCTCACAGTGTGAATTTATATTTGTTCGCTGATATAACAGAGGCTGGTCGAGTGAGTGTGAGCGAGACGAACCCAGCGCTTCTGCCACGAACAGAGCGTCCCGTCCTGCTGCCTTCAAAGAGAAACGGCCATAATTACGTCTGCAGCCGCTCCACTTCAACATCACCATCAGCCCGCAAGAATTCAATTTACTCAGCGCTAAATACAGGCTCACATGGACCCAAGGACATCAGAGAAAACATCCAGCTGAGAAAAACAGGAAAGATCAGCAAACTCCGCACGAGGATCTATTTTGAGACGCTTCATGCCATCGCTTTTAAACTAATTTCTGCTAAATCAAGACTAGAGATGAAGTCCATCAAGTGATGTGCTAAATAAATTTTTTATTGCCATATCAAGCATTAAATGCTATACATATACATAAAAAATGCATCAAGGACAAATTAAGTCATTTATAATGTCACAAAAAAATTATATTTCAAATAAATGCTGATCTTTTGAACTTTTTATTCATCTGTGAATCCTGAAAAATAAAATGCATCACAGTTTCCACAAAAATATTGTGCAGCACAATTGTTTTCAACTTTGATAATAATCAGAAATGTTTCTCGAGCAGCAAATCAGTATATTATTATGATTTCTGAAGATCATGTGACACTGAAGACTGCAGTAATGATGCTGAAAATACAGCTTTAATCACAGAAATCAAATAGTTTAACAGATATTCACACAGAAAACAGCTAACAATATTTCATAATTTGTACTGTATTTTTTATCAAATAAATGCAGCCTTGGTGAACCGAAGGAGCTTTGGGATCTTTTATATATATATATATATATATATATATATATATATATATATATATATATATATATATATATATATATATATATATATATATATATATATATATATATATATATATATATATATATAAATCTGAATAGAATAAAAATAAATAAATGTCACTGCTAGTGTTACAAAATTATTATTACTGAAGTAATAATACTTTTTATATATTTCTTCAAATTTTTATATTTTTATGTTTTAATTTTATTTAAATAATCATTTTTATATTTTCATATTTTAATAATTTATTTAAATAATAATTTTTAAATCCTTGTTTTTTCTATATCATATATTATATTGTTTATATTTGTAATCATTTTAAATACACATTTTGAAATCTTTATTTAACACGATTTTTATATTTTAATTGTTTTATTTAAATAATCACCATTTATTTATTTTAGATTATAGTTATATTTATAATAGTTTTATTTAAATTATCATATTTTTAAACCTCTTCTTCCATATTATATTATTTTGGTAGGTTTATCATTTTAACATTTTTATTTAATTTATTTTTCAATATTTTTAATCATTTTTTAAAATGCATTTTATTCACATTGCCCAAAATCAGCATAAATCTGTTCATTGTTCATTCATTTAAAAAGTATGAACATGGTTAACATAGTCCTAGTGTCACTGCTAACATTTATTTATTTATTCTACTCTGATTATTTTAAATGATTCCAAAGCCCCTTCTTTATTTATTTGATTTAAAAATACAGTAAAAATTGTGAAATTAAACTAGCTGTTTTCTGTGTGAATGTGTGTATAATTTACTCAAAATTATTCAAAAGTGCAAATCATGAGCTTCAAGCAGGATAAATCATCCATTAGTGCACTAAACAATATCAAATGCATTACAGTAAAAACACACTTGGTTTAGCAGCACAATATTGACTAAAACCTTTCAGACTTGACCTCTGATCCGGTGCTTGACCTTTACTGACGACAAACACAACTCAGACCTGCTCAACTGGTTTAACTGTGACCGTCTTCAATCAAGTACCACGGTATTACCCCGTTTTGTTTTTCTCTCCATCGGTCTGTTTACGAGCTCTTAAAATCCTGCGGTTCGAGCAGCTCGACCGTTTAACAGACATGGATTTTTCTCTTCAAGCTTTCGATCTGTAAACAGCAGACGACATCTATCCATCCGCCCGGTTCTGCAGAAACTGTCTCTGCTGACCACAATAAATGCATATTTCTAGTAATACAAGTGATTAAAAACTGAGATGATTCATAGCAAGCGAATGACATCAGTGCAAAAATAACACTGCATGTTATGAAAGACTCTAAAAAATTTTTAGTCCTGATTTTAAGCATTTGAATTACATAAAATATTTCCATGCAATTGGATTACATAGTTCTTACATAAAACTCATAAACTTAACGTGATGCATATTGGTCAGTCATTCATAAATAAATCAATTTCTGCACTCAAGAAAAAAAAAAAGAAAATCATGCCATTTTTTTTTTTATTATTAACTACTTGCATCTATTGGATTTTATTCATTATATGCATGATATTATTTTTTCATTTTTAATCATTTAAAAAAAAATTTTTTACATATGTTTTAGATTTTTAATTTTACTTGAATGACTTTGCATTTACTTAATATTTAAAAAAAGTAATCATTTTTATATATTTCTTCTCATTTTTATATTTTATTAAAATATAAAGTAAAATATAAAGATTAAAGTTTTTTTGCTTTAATCATTTTACTTAAATAATCATATTTTAATTTTTATATTATTTGTATATTTTCATATTTTAATTTATTTAAATAACCATTTTTAAATCCTTGTTTTTCTATATCATGTTATACTGTTTATATTTGTAATCATTTTAAATACACATATTTCAAATTTTATGTAATTTAAATTATCATATTTTTAAACCTCTTCTTTCATATTATATTATTTTGATAAGATTATCATTTTAACATTTTTATTTAAATTTACTTTTCAATATTTTTAATCATTTTTTTAAATGCATTTTATTCACATTGCCCAAAATCAGCATAAATTGTTCATTCATTTGAAAAGTATGAACATGGTTAAAATATGGCTAGCTGTGAAACAAGCAATAATCAATGAGTTAAAATGCATTAGACTGTAAACAAAAACCTGCGGTTATTTTACAGTTTATTGGTAGTATTACAGTAATCTGACCCTTTTCATTTATGTACGACTGACAAATATGAAATCACGTTTAGTTCATTAGTTTAAGTTTAAACTAATAAATGCATGCAATTCAAATACATGAATCTGAGCTGTCTAAATACTGAATACTTGTTTAAATGTTGCATTAGGCTCACAACGGTTGTGATATGTACAGTCCATCAGCTGAAAGTCCATCACGTCTCTGGCTAATAGAGCCACTCACGTTTGCAGCTGTGCATCGCAATAACAAACGCCACGAGACGACAAACATCTTCCCGTCTGGACACCTGCTTCACACGCTGCTTTAGCTCTGGATCTGATGCAAATCTCTGTTGATCTCGGAGCTTGCCGTCGTGATTTGATCAAAAGCGTCTAATTCAATCCAGCGGTGATAAAATCACTTCAGAATCACTGCAGAATAACACGTGTCTCACCGTGACTCACAAACGCAGCGGACCGAGCACTGAACCCTGAACACGCTCGCGCCAAAGAAAAGATCCGGCTGTAACTCCATCAAACTCCAGCTGAATCTAACCTAACAAAAGCAAAGAGTTGCTAGAAAATATGATAGAAATGTGGATGTGGAAACTTGTCGTGAACAAATTGAGATGAGGAATAACGATCCCACAAAACACGTCATATTTGATCCCAAAATGTGTGTTTAAAAAACTTAATAACATAAATAAACCCCACCAAAAAAATTAAATCAAATCATATACAATTTTGAAAATATTTACATGTATATATTTATATTCATGTAAATTTATATTATATATAAAAATTACATTTTTCTTAAATATAAATATTCATATTATATATATGCAATAAATATAATGGTTAATATTTCATTTATACTTATCAATTTTAATTATTTTGGATGTGATTAATTTGACAGTGCTAATTAAAATTGATAAGTATAAATGAAATATTAACCTTTATCTAAAAATAATCATGAAATATTCATAAGATAATTAGCAAATAAAATGAACAAAATGAATTCAAATAAAAAATGATTTAAAATGAAAAGTCAATTCAAGATGATGTTCTCTGAAAACAAACCATTTTGAGTTGAAGTAAAATCGATCTTTAAGGGTGTCTAGATCAGATATGTTTTGCAGTGTAAAAATTTAAAAGCACTAATGTTCTATAAACATCATTTCACTAATTATAAACATAACTCAATGAACTGATGAACATTTCTGTTACTGTGGTAAAGTCAGAGGAAATCAGGGCACGTTCTGCAATTAATTTAGTGTTCTGTGTTTAAAATAGCAACGCAACAGCAGAGTAGCGGAGGCTTAATGAGTTTAACGAAGCCACAGTGAAGTGAGAAACAGCTGCCAAACACACAGAGAGAGAGAGTAGTGAGTAACAGCTGTCCAGTCCAAACACAAACACTCGCTCAACTATTTCCTCTGCAGTCACTCTCACTTCCTCTCTCTCTCTCTGGCGCTAATGAAGATGCTCTCGAACTCAAGGACGATCCAGAGCTGCTGCCAGCGCTGCAGACAACAGGCCACAGAGACGGAGCTAAAGCACAGTGTGCGTCTGGAAGAATGAGCTTTTCTAGTGAAGAACAGACAACCTGCATCCTCTGAGAACTAACTTATTACGCATGCAAAGCTCATTTACATATTCATATTCATTCATGATTTGGATATACATCTTAAAGGTACAGCAGCACTTAAACCACAACTACATATATAATAATAATAATAATAATAATAATAATAATAATAATAATAATAATAATAATAATAATAATAATAATAATAATAATAAATAAATAAATAAAATTATTTTGCTTTTATCCATTGGAAAAAAATCCATTTAAATTAAATGATTAATGGTTTAAAACAAGAAAAAAACTAGATAAAAACACTAATAAATGGTAACCTGAATTCTGTCTATTTTTCTTGTGTTTTTTTTTTTTTTTAATTGGAATTGTTTTTTTAGAGGAGAAAACTCAAATTAAATTGTTTAGATTAATGGTTTAAAAAAAGAAACAACCACATAAAAACACTAATAAAATGTAAACTGAATTCTGCTATTTTTTTCCTGCATAAATTTGAAGAAATCTAACATTTAATTTGAGCTTTATTCTTAAAAAAAAATAAGATAATATCAAGATAATATTCTCTGAAAACATTTTTTTCTTCTTAGATATATATAACAAAAAAAAAAAAAATCAATCTTTAAGAGCACTTCAATATTTAGATGAAAAACAAGCAAATATTTTACATATGCATCTTAAAGGTACAGCAGCATTCGAAACAACTACATAAATAATAACGTCATAAAACAATAAATAAAATTCAGTTAATTTCTCTCACCAAATTGGCAGTTTTTACAGAGAAAGAAACTTAAATGAAGTTGAATAGTTTAATGGTTCAAAACAAGAAACTTCAAAAGAAGTTAACATTTTTAATAATATTTTTTAATAATAAGGGGCAGAAAATAATTTAAATTCAAGATAATATTCTCTGAAAGCAGGTTTGATACTGTTATGCTTCTGAAGTAAATTGATCTTTGTGGCTGTTTATATTTTTCAGTTGAAAACAAGAATGGTTTAATTGCACAGATAGGGGATGGAAAATGGTCATAAAAACTAAACTATGAATGTTTGTGGTGCAAGAAACCTTGAGTAAAATTATAAGTGCGTTTCAGAGAAATAAACATGCTAAAACGGTCTCTGAAAGACTTCGGTCACGCTGTAATACGAATGTATATGAATGCGTGTGAATGTGTGGTGAACGTCTCAGTATTTGGGGTAAAGGTCACGCCATCAGTTCTTCCTGTAGGTTTGCTTTCATTTTTCTGACAACAGAAGCTCTGTTATTTGGACTGATAAGAATCTACTATGCAGTGAACATGAACACTTCCTTATACTGGTACTACAGTACTTAGATATTTACCACGATACTACATGATTCCCAAGTACTGCAAGTGTCTTCAATGTAGGGGTGGCAAAAATACCATAATCACCATTTTTTGACTGTTATTAAAGCAATTGTATTAAAGTTCTTCGGTCAAGGGTCTTGAGTAATTTTTCTCTTTGTTTTGTGTTTTATTACCATTATTGGCATAGCTCACCCAAAAATGACAAATCTGTCATCATTTACTCACTCTCGATTTTTTCTTCTGTTGAAAATAAAACTTATTTTGAAGAATGTGGGTAAACAAACAGTTGCTGGTCCCCAGTTTCTTCCACAGTATTTTGTTAATTTGTTAAGTAAGTGTGGACCTGTCACAACACCCACATTCTTCAAAATATCTACTTTTGTGTTCAACACAAGAAAGAAATTAATACAGGTTTGGGACAACACGAGTGAGCAAATAATGACGAATAATAATGAAATGGAATATTTAGGTGAACTATCCCTTTAAATACAAGCGGCAGCATGTTTAGTACTGTCCCTTTAAGACCTGCACACATCTAAAATAGAGGCACGTTTCTGTTTTTCTCTCAACTGTTTACTTTCACTTTAGACATAACCAACAGTGTTTATATGTAATCCTTGTGTGTTTTTGACAGTATTAGCTCAATCAGACGCAAAACATAACTTCCAGTAGTCCAGTAATTAGGGGCTTTGACAGGCTTTTTAGCACACGCGCTTCAGGAGTACGGGTTTATAAAATTATAAAAATAATTCAAATAGACTAAATAATTAAATTAAAAATATATATATATTTTTTCTACAAACAAGTGACAAAAATATATATTTACTTAAATACATATTTATTTAAATAATGTATTTATTTATTTGAAATTCTTACATTTTTAAATAAATGTATTTATTCAAATTATTTATATATTTGAAAAAATATAGTTTGTTAAATATTAATATTAAATATTTAATGCAATATTTGTTATTGTCATCAAAAACTGAACGTGAAAAAAGTGCATTTATTTATTTAAATGTATTTACTAAAAAAATGTATTTACTTTATATGAATAAAATAATTATATAAATAAATATTTTTCTGTCATCAAAAAATGTGTGACAAAAACACTATTTATTTTTAAAAAGTATTTCACATATTTATGTATTTTTTAATCCAATGATTCTACCATATAATACATATATATATATATATATATATACACACACACAGATTCTGTCAAGAGACAAAAACAAAATATATATTTCTTTAAATGGTCTATTTATTTGAAATCCTGTCCTCAAAAAAAAGACAAATGTTTTTTTAAGTTTCTTACACCGTTTAAAGCAGAGCTCACGTTTTACAGCAGAAACACTAACTGTAATAAATATGGTATGTTGGAGGCTCACCACGATTGCGGTAATCCACAAACTATCATTATCATGCTAATTATTTTTAAAGAAGCCCACAGCGTGTCTCTAAGGGAAACAAAACATGAAAGCTGAAAAACAGACGGAAAGAAAGAGGAAAAGCAGTGCGAAGAATTCGTGAATGGGGTCAGACATGCTGTATCCCGTCACCCTCATGTTCCCTTTGAAACATCCTGTAGATTCCATCACATCAGCAGCTTCCTGTCGGGGGGGGAACGCCCGCAACGCAAACACAGGGGCTTGTCACCCAGCAACCAATCAGATGCACGGGGCTCGAGTTACACAGCCAATCAGAGTGCGGCAGCCCCACCCTCGCCCCCGACAACCACAGCGCGAGCGAACGAGAGAGAGTGAGAGAGAGAGAGGGGCGAGCAGCCTTTCTCTGGAAGCACAAAATTCCTCTTCAGCTCTGATCTGAGTTCACTTACACAAGAAAAACAACAATCTTCGCATTTAAGATTCCCACTGCACTTAAAACACATGCGATCTGGTATTTAAACTCTCGAGTGCTGTACACTCTCATAAATTATTTCTGTGACCTTATTTTCAGTCCCTGCTGAGGAGGGGGCGTGTCTTCAGGTGATTGACAGCTCAAGGAGCCCCGCCTCTCTGGGAGTTTCCCATCATCCCAACTCACGTAATCACTTTCACCTTGAAAATTCCTGCGCAGTGGCAAAACGCATTCGTCTAGACGCAAGCTAACGTCCGATTAAATGAAGCGAGAATAGTAAATCATAACTCAAAAATAATGACGTCGGCGGCAGTGGATGGGCATTAACTCACTTTACTTCTAATATCCATATACCTTCTGTCCAGAAAGCGCGTGACTGATATTGATCAATCGATCTTCATTTTAACGAACCCCTTTCGCTTCTTCAATCCCAAGATCGATTGTGTATTTAGTCTATTTAGTGTTAGAACTAAATTTTCTTAAGAAAATTTGCAGTGTGTTTTCACTCAAAGATCACAATAAATTTGGGACTTACTACTTTTTATATGAAATTAATATGACTCAACAAATCGTTTTGATGCTAGAAAAAAATATTTTGGTAAATACATTCACTAAGTATTCATATATTGTATATCATAGCAAAAAAAAAAAATATTAAAAAGTTATGCAAAAGCTGCTGTATGTGCAATTTTAATGTTTGTATACAACTTTTGAGTGTAGATTATTATATCTAAACATAAACAGCAATTGAACAGTTTTGACTTTTTTTGAGTGAATAAAGAAAAATCTTAAAAGAAAAATGGACAAGAACGTTATTTCTTATATATACATATATGACAAAGCATTCTTTTTTCGCAAGAATATTTTATATACATTATATTTTATATTATAACTTCATTTATAATTATATATTAATATTGAAAGAATACAAAAATATATTTTAAATATTTTTTATATAATAAATTATATTTTGAAATTTAAAAAATACACGCACACATGTACATAGATATCTATAGAATTGAATCGATTTGTGAAACCCGTGCTTTATTGCCTCATATAAACTCACAAACATGATAATGCGCGATTTTTTGTCTATTTATGGTGAAAATTATGCGTCTGATCTCTTTTTCAGAGTAATCAAACGCTGCAGCTTGTTATAAACACTCGACTTTAATATATAGAGGTTTGATCACGACACTAACACTAACTAGGAGCAATTAACAAAATAAAATCTCACTACAACAACCATTGCATTAATGAAGCAAATGTGCCACTAATGACACTTATAAACTTTAGAACGCATTAATAGCCGGTCTAATGACGCTCATCGCCCCTGGAAACGACTAATCAGCCAAACTATTAAAGCAGGACTTCCTGGAAGTCCGCAGTAACACACGAGCAGCGTCCCATGTGGGAATCATTACACTCCTCCAGGAACGCACCTACTTCAGGACACTTGCTGCTAAAACCCAGCACTCCGCGCAATCACGGGGTAATTAGTGTGGGAATGCTAAACTCGTCGCTAAACGGTTTTATCTCGCTGAGCAGTGTCACGTGGAGGCCTCGTGGTGTCTGGGTGGTCCGTTTAGAGCCGGAGCACATGCACGCCAAAAACATGCTTCAGACGTCGTTTAGCATGTCATGAAGACAACTTACTCGTTCTGCATTTAATAACTGCAGTCTAATGTGGTTCCGACATTCGTTGCTAATGGTGTTTTATTGTTAAACAAACAACCAACTAAAAAGGAGCTAACCACTACAAGAACCTACCATAACAACGATAAACAACAACAAAAAACATAGCTTTGTAGTTTTTCAGTAGTTTAGTCTCTCTTCAACATATGTTAGTCTTGTACAGGGTTTAGAAACTGCAGTTACGTTATTTATTGCTAAAATACAATAGACTAAAATGGAAGTTCATGTAGCCGTGTCCTTAACAATTACTAAAAAAAACAACAACAACAACAAAAAAAAGGTTTTGTAGTTTTTCAGTAGTTTAGACTCTCTTGAATACGCTTTACACTTGTTCAGGGTTTGTTAACAGAGTTTTGTTGCTAAAATAAAACAGACTAAAACTTAAGTTCATGCAGTGCTTTATTTGAAAAAAAAAATAATGGAAAAATAAAAACTACAAAAAAATATTTTTGTAGTTTTTCAGTCGTTTAAAGACTCTAGAAAGCAATTCACACTTGTTCAGTGTTTATCAACTTCAACTTAGCAGACTAAAGATGTAGTAATTTGCTTTAAAACAATAAAATAACGAAACAACCCAAAAACTCTGGTTTTGTAGTATTTCAGTCGTTTAGATGCTCTTAAACAGTTTGTTCTTGTTCAGTGTTTAGAAACTACAATTTACGATTTGTTTTGTAGTTTTTCAGTAGTTCAGACTTGCTCACTGTTTAGCAACTGCGGTTTAGACTTTCACTGCTAAAATACAACAACAGACTAAAAAAAGTCCATGTAACGATTTGCTTAATTACAATAAATAACAAACTACAAAAAAAACAAAAAAATCTGGTTTTGTAGTTTTCAGTAGTTCAGTCTCTATTAAACAGTTTACTCTTGTCCACTATTTAAATTAGATTTTTATTGCTGAAATAAAGAGTAAAAGGAAATTCATGAAACAGATTATTTAATAATAAATGATAATAAAAAAAATGTAAAAGAGCTGGCTCTGTAGTTTTTCAGTAGTTCATGTAAGTTAATGCAGTTAATGTAGTGGTCTACTTAACAATAAATAACAACAAAGAAGCTTGTTTTGTAGTTTTTCAGTAGTTTAGCTTCTCTTTATGTTTGTTCGGTGTTAATCAACTGAGGTTTAGACTTTCATTGCTAAAATACAACAGACTAAAATGGAAGCTAATGTAGTGGTTTGCTTAACATTACAATTAAAAAACAAAACAAAAAAAAGCATGTTTTGTAGTTTTCCAGTACTTTAGTCTCTCTTGAACACAGTTTACTCTTGTTCAGCGTTTAGAAACTGCCTTTTGGACTTTCATTTCAAAATGCAACAGACTAAAATAAGTAGTTTGCTTTACAACAAACAAACAACAGAGCTGTTTTTGTACTTTTTCGAGAGTCTTACTTCTCTAACGCAATTTCTCTTCCGTGTTTTATAACTGTGGCCTAACACTGGCTAATCTTAATTTGCAGTTTTAACGTAACAACTTGGTTACACCAAACTATATCCACTGCATGACCTTGACATCTTTCGTTTGTTTCACAAGAACAAAACTAAATAACATCAGATCCCACAGCTCACGGAGTTATCTTCCCTTTTAATAAGCGTCTGATTATGGATTTAATACTGCGTGTCTGTCAGATGGAGATTCTCATGTTCACAGCAGGATGTTGCCGCACATGATGATTTATCACAGCTTTAGCCAATGCTTTATCAACACTCACCCTAATGCTGTATCTAATGAATTACAAATCAAGCAACCCTATTTATCAACTCCTACATTATAGTTATGACCCTTATGTTATCAGGACTGGCTTGTAAAACAACTATTATAATGTAATAAATTAATTACATTTCAATTAGACTAAGCTTTTTCAATGCACAATTTATAAAACATTTTTACTTGTACTTCATCAAAAAAAAAAAAAAGTATTGTTAAACAAACATACAACAGACTAAAAAAAACAAAAAAAAACAAGCCACTACATGAACTAAATAACAAAATATCATCAAATGATTTTTCAGTAGTTTATGTACACAATGTACTCTTGGTTAGTGATTACAATTTGCAGTTTATACTTTTATTGCTAAAATGTAACAGGCTAAAATGATGTTGTTAATGCAGCGGATTTTAATTTAACAAATTCAATAAAATTTTAATTAAGACTACTCTTTCATAAGAGCGTTTTCAGTTGCCAATTTATTTATCTATCTGGTATAAGAACTCGTAGCTACCGTGGTTTCTTGTTAAGCAAACATACAACCCACTACATAAACTTATAATTATCAATAAATAACAATAACATATGCGCTGGGTTTTGATGCTTTTCAGGAGTGTAGAGTCTCTTGAACACAGTTTCTGTTTATTACTTGCATTTCAGACATCTGTTGCTAAAATACAACAGACTATAAAAGAGGTTCATGTAATGTTTGCTTAACAATAAATAATAAAACAACAACAAAAACTGGTTTTGTAGTTTATCAGACTCTATTCAACAATTTTGTTTAGTGTTTAGAAACTACAAATTAGGAACTGGTCGTTAAAATAAAACAAACAGAAGTTATTGTAGAAGATAAAACTTTTTAAATCATCCTGTATTTAATAAGCAATTTTGGTCTGATAAAAGAACTCACAGCTATATATAAAAACAACTACAGCACAGGTGCCATTTTCTGTCCTCCTTTCAACAACTGGCATCAAGCACACATTGTAACTGACGTGAGTGTTGTTTACAGATGTGCAATTCAAACACGCTCATAAAGATATTTAATCACACAATTACGAAAGGCACGATCAGTGTTGTACACAATAACCACCCTGAACTGGAAAAGCCTCCCGTGTGTGTGTGTGTGTGTGTGTGGCACATGTTCACGGCACACCACCACAATTGACGCTTGTGCCGTTTAAAGCTCACAACCATTCTTGCAATGCAGCGCTTTTTCCCTTTAAAACGACTATAAAAGATTTATATCAGAGGGAGCAAAGGCTACGCTCTGACACAAAACAAACACGGTGGACGCCAAACAGGGCAAAGTTTGTCTCAAATCATGCACGGAAAAAAAAGGCATGCGACACACCGCTGTTTCACCTACAAACGGCTCTGAAATATACAATGCATGCTAAGAGCTCTATAACGCAAGTTTTTCCTCTGAAGAGTACAGAAATGCATGACGTTGCAGCCGTTCCCAGTGAAATACAACACTTCAGGCCGTCGCACTGAGAAATATTAACGCAACAGATGGAATACCATACTATGAATTTGTTCATAACTGCTACAAATACAACCGTTTGCACTGCAGAAAACACTCGAGAAATCCTGCTCCGTCACAACCAACAAGAGACGTCTCGTATTTCTCGTCTTATTTGTACGTCTGAGCCCAAGGCAAGCGTCTGATCCAGACAAAAACTAACTAATAAAGCCGAAAGAAGAGACTCAATAAGGCTCATAATACCACTAACAATCACTGTAATAACAGACGGATTTATGCTGAAGGACACACGTGGAATTACTCTTCAGTAAAATCATGCAATTATCACAAATCGTTATATATATAAAAAGACAAAAACTTTTGGTTTGATTCTGATAATTGTTTCGTTATGGCCGTTAAATGATGTAATGATTAAATCCATAGTGCTTTGTGAGCTGTTGTTTTTAAAGCACCGATCGGCATTTAAACAAAGCCTGAAGAAAAATTAAAAACTTCATATTTGTGACCTTATAAAAAAGATTTAGAAATAAGTTCACAAATACAATATTATCATCAGAACCAGATCAATGTATTTAATTAAAACATGCTAACTGATAGCATGTCCAATAAATAGTGCATCTGTAATTTAGTCTGTACTGTATTATTGTTTTTTTATCACAGGTCTATTTATGCCAATTTTAGTTTCAATTGTTGCACATGATGCACTTTGAACTGCATTGATTTGTTTGCAAAAGTCCTATGTAAATAAATGTAATTTATTGGTATTAAATATTACAATACATTTTTCCCTAAATTAAATAAACAAGCTACAAATCCCAAGTCATTTCTGCATTAACATGTAATTCTTTTCCATTTAATAATTGAAGCACATCTTATTCTTTAAATAAAGACTTCAGTATTCAGATAAAAATGTGGTAATTCAATACCGATGCAGAAAAATGCACAAGACAAACAGAAATAAATGCATTCATAAGTGAATAAGTGTAAGATGACTAAAGAAAAACACTGTAAACTGCATTCAATAAAACGTGCAATCCTAAAATACAACAAACTGAATAAATGCATTACTGTAACCTGACCAAACAGAAATACTAACAAACGCTATAAACCTTTTACTAATGCTATTTGTGAAATGTAAGATCTTATCATTCACCCTCCAGCAGCAAACTGAACTTGACCAACATGGAAACACTGTATCGAGTTAAAGTGATCTGAGAAGTAGTGGAAATGCAACACAAAACACTGTAAACAAGTAAACAGAAACATATAAACAATAAAAGCTGATGAGAGAAGCACTGGATCCAGTGAAAGTGTCTCTACCTGATGTGGCATCACCGTTTATTCTGGATTCACACGCGCCAGCTTCTCACATTTGAGTCCTAAAACAAACACACACACACACACACACACACACACTGAGTTTGACAGCAACACTCAACAATATTACCCACCACATACTAACAGCACTTCAAAACACGGTTATAAATCACTGAGAGCCCAGAACCAATCCTCACAATCATTTACACACCACATAACCAAACAAATACAGGAATAACATCGTGTTGTTTTCCAGAAGCTAATATGTTTGTGTGATTGTGTTGTTTTGTGTGTTAGCATGTCAATCTGCCACACACACGCACGCGCGCACACACACTCAACACAGCCACATATTCGCAAAAAAAAACTGACTTTACCCACACTACGAACACTAGAGTATCATTTAAGCGCATTTTACCCGAGTTTATCGGACTTGTTTCCGTAAGCATCCACTGAATCCGTTCTCAGGCCGCAGTTTAAACTCGCGTTTAGTCCCACGGAACGCTTCTTCTTCTTCTTCTTCTTCGTTCTCCAGATAAAACCAAGCTGCTAAACGGACAGCAGCTTTGTTTCGCCCCGCCCTCCCCTCGCATATCTATAGACATAGTTACCGCGACGGCCAATCGCGAGCGGCCTTCGCGACCCCCTCTCCTCCGATTGGCTGAGCCCCCTGACAGCTCGATCGCGATTGGCCGAATGGCGCGCCACTGACTGCGAAAGCGGGCGACGCCCCCTGCTCTATAGGGGTGTGTCCTGACGTCATCGCCCAGCCGCTAAGAGGTAAACAATCTGTCCCTCACAGTGTTTCTGTGTTTAAAAAGTTAAAAATATCAAAAGTAGGTCATTCACGTTCAGAAGCAGACCTGTGCAGTCAGGACACAAAGAGTGTGAGGACAGATCTGGGTAAGAGTCAAGCTTCGCAGCATAATAAGAGGATGATTTAAAAAAAAAAAAAAAAAAATCAGGATTTTATTGCTGTTTATGGCATTATTTGTAGTGATTTCCTTCTACAATTACTATGACTGATATTTAATATTATTATTTCGTTATTGACAATAATATAAAGTGATATCGTTGGACATCCAGGGTGAATAACAGGGTAAATTAGTTTGTAAATAATATAAATACAATGGTGCATGAATATGATAGGTACACATGTTTTAAATATGTAGGTTTTTTATGGTAATTTATGGCATCATTTGTGGGATCTCCTTTTAAATCTATATGACTATGAGTAATATTTAATATTATTATTATTATACGGCAACAACAGGGTAAATGTACCACTTTTTGTGAATAATATAAATAATACAATGGTACTTGAATATGTCCATCAGCTGCATGGTATACATTTCAAAACACCATTTGGGTAAAAATGATTTTAGCGGGAATGATGTCAAAAATATGTAGTATTTCACCGTATGTTTTTGTAAATAATACAATAGTCATTCACTTGCATAATATTGCATATGAAGTGGGTAAAATGATTTTAGCAGTATAATAATGTAATGATGTTTTTGTAATTATTATGGCATAATTTGTGGGGATTTACTTTGCAATCAGTGTGACTGTATAATTAATATTTAATATTATAATTATATGATTGCAAGATATTACTGAACATCCAAACAACAACAGGATAAATTGTACAAAACCTGGGTTTTTATAAAAATAAAAAGAAATGGGTAAAAATAATTCTATAAGGCACGATGTCAAAAAATATGTAGGATTTTATTGTAATCTGACATAATTTGTCAGGTTTTCCTTTTCAATCCATATGAATCCATGACTATTATTATACAGTATGATTAGCAACAATACAAATTTTCATGATGTCATTTTATAATGACTATATGATTAACATTTAATATTATTATTATATGATTGCCAGTATTTTTGAACATCTAACAACAACAGGGTAAATTGTACAAAAAAGAATCTATAAAGAATGATATCAAAAATATGTTTGTTGAGATTTCCTTTTCAATAAATGAATATGTATATTATTATTATTATTATTCCACATACTGATATCGATGGATATCTAACAACAATAAATAATATAAATACAGTGGTACATCAAGATGGTATCCATTTAATTGCATATAAATATTTATTTTGGTGTAATATGCATGGTATAAACATGCAAAGCAAACAAAATCTTTATGATTTTATTTAGCTGCAACATATTATTACAAAACCAAAACATACTGAAGGAATTTCCTACAAGTAGGATCCTGTTCGTTGTATTCTTTGGGAAATTCCCATCAGGATCCTATAGGATTAGTGTCTAATTATGTTGTGAATTCCAGGGTGAATCCTGTGTATTCTGTGAGAGGCTGTGTCTCGTGTGTAATGCATGCAGTAGATCACGTGAAAGATGAAACATTACGCCGAGACCACAGAGACCGGAATCTTCTTCCAGACGTATTGTTCCCATATGTTGCTTCTGCCACTGTATAGTGTGTGTGTGTGTGTGTGTGTTACACAACTGCAGAACAATAGTCCCAGCAGCAGCACGTGGTTTCAGGTTGAAACCTGAATCGAGGGGCTACGGTTAAACTTCTGACCTCATCTTTATGAAGCATCACTGGCCTGGTTTTCCTCAGCGTTTCTTTTGTTCGTTTAGCCCGGGACGTGCTTTGAACACTGTCGCTCCCACCGGGGCCACATCCTGTGTTTAGGGTGTGTTTGAGGGCCTTTGACTCTGTTGTTGAAACATCTATACATTAGGTGTGTGTTTATTTTGCTATAATTTTTTGAGGACAGAAATGTTCCTGAAACCGAGCTGAACTGGGCTGAACTTCCCTTCTGGAAGAGGAAAGTCTTGACTTTTAATTTACATTACTGATACTGTTTTTGAAAGAGTCTCTTCTGCTCACCAAGGATGCATTTATTTGATTAGAAATACAGGAAAATTGTAAAATATTATTAGTATTTAAAACAGGTGTTTTTTATGTACATATCTGTTAAACTGTAATTTATTTCAGTGATTTTCATCATCATTTCTCCAGTCTTCAGTGTCACATGATCTTCAGAAATCTGCTCAAGAAACATTTCTGATTATTATCAATGTTGAAAACAGTCGTGCCGCACAATATTGTTGTGGAAACCGTGATGCATTTTATTTTTCAGGATTCACAGATGAATAGAACGTTTAAAAAACAACATTTATTTGAAACAGGAATCTTTTGTAATGTCTTTACTGGCACTTCTAATCAATTTAATGCATACAAATGTGGAATACAAATATTAATTTCTTTTTTTAGCCCCAAACTTATCAATGGTTTCCACAAAAATATAAAGCATTGATTTCTGAAGGATCATGTGACACAAATGCAGCTTTGATCACAGAAATAAATTACACTTTATGATATATGCACATAGAAAACACCCGTTTTAAACTGTAATAATATTTCACAATTTTTCTATTTTTTCTGTATTTTTAATAAAATAAATGCAGCCTTGGCGAGCAGAAGAGACAAAAAAGGTATTTATTCCAATTGTTCAGTTATTTTTAGACCTCACCCTGAAAGCCTTGCAACCTTGTAGTAACCATAAACAACTCTAAACCTGCAACATTTAAAGCGACAGTTCACCTAAAAATGAAAATGCACTCATCGTCAAACACAAAAGGCAATAATGTTAACGAGCATACAATGAAATTCATATATGAGCGTGTGTGGTGCGTTTTCTCTTGTCAGCATGATTGCATGAGCGTGCATGGATGAGCAGGCTTATATAATGTTTTCTCAATGTCCCCCCCCCCCGCCCGCCCGTGTGTGTTGAGGGTTGAATCTAGGCCATCTCGTCAGCTTTGTGTCTACGAGGCGGATCAGGATCGAGGGGGAGGGCTGGAGGGGATCCGAAGGGTGCGAGCTCTTTCCAGGTCAAAGGGCAAGGGCGACCGGAGAGCCATGTTTGTGCACATACTGTACATTTTAAGAGCTTTCTGATGCAAGCGCTTTGAGATCAGCTCTTGTCCATCAGTCCGGCTGCACAGGAGGAGATCTGTGCACTCCGGCCCTTTACTGGGATCCTACTCCTGCATCCAGCTGGAAAAACAAACACAGTGTGGGAGTGAAAAGAGAAGAGAAGAGAAGAGCTTTGATGGAAACACTGAACTGAATACGAAGGAACGAGATTTTCTGCGAACGTCACCGCTGGAGGTTTCACTGCATGACTTGAGCTTGGAGTTATTATCTGTAACTAAAAGTCTTAACCATAAAAGAAAACATTTGAAGTACTTGAAATAAAATATTTAATATTTTATACATGAACATTCCCTCATCGTTTACTCATTTTTTCGTGTTGATTATAAACCCTATGAAATGAAATTCGTTTTCATAAAAAAATTAAATGTATTTTATATCAGCTAGTTGCGGTTTTCATTTAGTGTAACTTGGTGTACTACAATAAAATTAAACTGAAATAAAAATATAACACCTATAAGGACATATATTTAAAAAACTAAAACTGATAAAAATGACAAAAACACACTTCAAAATGACTAAATTGTAACTGAAATTAAAACGAAAAGAGAAAATGTAAAAATATTAAGCACATAAAACATGAAAAATAAATAAAATGTAAAAACGTAAAACAAAGCAACGTTACTCATTTTTGTTTAGTACTAAAATAGCTTTAAGTAAACTAGAACTTAATAAAAACAGACATATTTAAGAATAATAATAATTATGATGATGACGACGACAAAAACATCCAAAAAAAAATGACTAAACTTTAATGAAAACGAAAATTTTAATAATAATATCAATAATAAAAATGCCAAAAACATCCAACAAAATCTCTCAAATAAAAATGAAAACAGAAAATATACTAATAAAATCAAATAAATTTTAAATAAAATTTGTTGTAGCTAAAAAAAAAAGATTATTAAGATTATTCTTTAACTTCAGAATTTCCGCATCTAAATTTCATGTTTAACTCAATGCGTTATTTGCCCTTTCTTTGTAATTATTGGCCTAAATTTGAGTAATTCCAAATGAATCCTACATCAGTTTTATCAGCGTCATTATTACTGTAAGTTCTGTTAATAATATAGATGCACTGTAAAAAGTGAAAGTTGACTTAACTTAAAAAAAATTGAGGAAACCCATTGCCTTAAAATGATTAAGTACATAATATTTTTTTTTTTTTAAAGTTAAGTGAACTTGATTCAATGAACTTATTTTTTTTAATTATCGTTTACTTAAAAATGTTAAGGCAATGGGTTTCCTCAGTTTTTTTTAAGTTAATTCAACTTACCACTTTTTACAGTGTGCATTAGAGAAAAGTCAACGCATTCGATGTTGATGTGAACTAACCGTGTCCTATAAAACAGACAAAGAAAAATAAACAAAAGCTCCAAAGGAGAAAAAGCCATGTAATGAATCCTGCTGGACGGATGTTGGGAAAGCGTTCGGTCTGCGTGATGCATCAGGGTTACTGCGCTGGTTCATGATGATGAGCGATTGATCAGGACAAATAAATCAATAATCACGCTGTGGAGACACGGCAATGAACAAAAACAAGGAGAAAGTCAAGAGAGTACGAGTTCAGTTCTTTATTCATGACGTCCCGTTGAGAATATATATGAAAAACTGAGTTAAAAATGACTTAATTCAGAGCAAAAACAAACTCTACCTGCGGGGTAACCACCCTAATGCTGAGATTTGTCCGTTCAGATTTCACGGTATGCGCGCAGTAAAGCATATATCTGGTTTTCTATCCGGGCACGACGCCCATTATGTCAACTAATATGGGAAATGTTTAAAAAAATGTTTCTATAATATTCAGACACACTGAGATTCATTTGAGATTGCACTGAGTATCCTCATCAGGCACGTTTTTCTACAGAAAAAGCATGTTTTTCTTTGTAATCGTTAATCGAAATAATATTTGTCTCCACTTCCTCCAAGTTTTAGCTCACGGACTGTAATTGATACCTTTTAATCAGTTCCTGATGGATGAAATCAAGGCCACGTGTTTATCATCAAATACTCAGTTTCACTTATGAAACATGTCACGTTACGGAAGTAAAATAGGTTGTAAATGCCGTTTCGTGTTGATTTTAATGTTGCCAAAACAAACTCCTCGAAAAAACCACCGCTTTTGGCCAATAAACTTTGACTGCGACAGAAAGCAGGAGGAGATATTGCAAATAGTGATGACAGCTGACCACTATGTATGAAATGTGTGTTTTTTGGGGGGCAAAAAACATGTAATGTTGCCGTGTCTCTGCAGTGAATGGGTGCCGTCAGAATGAGAGTCCAAACAGCTGATAAAAACATCCACAGCACTCCAGTCCATCAGTTAACATCTGGAGAAGACAAAAGTTGAAACAAATCCAGCATTTATCTATGTTTTTAACTAAAATACGAGTCCATAATCCATACGCTTCCTCCAGTGTAAAAGTGCATCTCCTGTCGTCTCTCGCGTCAAAATCCAGACACATATTTGTTTAGAGCTGTTTTGTCTTGTAAACGCTGCTTGATTTGAGCAGATTCCTCTCCTGATTCACACCAGAACTATTTTTCAGTGGAGGAAGTGTTATTATGATGATGGACTCGTATATTAGTTAAAAACATCTTGATGGATTTGTTTCTTACAAACATGTAGCTTTTAGGACCATATGAAATCAGTGGTTTTTTAATGGTTAACTAAAATTTTATTAAAATTATCAAAAAGCATGTCTGATTAATTGAAAATATGAAACTTTATACAATATTAAACAGCAATTTATATATATATATATATATATATATATATATATATATATATATATAAAACATTTTTTGAGGGCTTTAAGGTTTTCGTTCTTCTAAACCAAATTCTGTTTTCCATTAATTTTCTGGATTCCATTTTAATGGTTTCATTAAATATTAATAATGAAAAGCATCTCTAATTAGATACATATAGATGGATTAGTTTATTTGTCCTCAAAGAACAAATTAAGAAGTGTAATTATGGATTATGGACTCGTATTTTAGTTAAAAGCGTCTTAATGCTGGATGTGTTTCAGGTTTTGTCTTCTCCAGATGTTAACTGATGGACTGGAGTGCTGTGGATGTTTTCATCAGCTGTTTGGACTCTCATTCTGACGGCACCCATTCACTTCCATTAGTGAGCAAGTGATGCTTTTCTCCAAATCTGATTAAGAAACAAAATCATCTACACCCTGGATGGTCTGAGGGGGTTGTAAATTCCCAGAAAATATTTCATTTTTGGGTTAAACTTTTCATTTAACGCAGCACACACACATTATTGTTCAGGAAGTGCATATTTAATGTCATTTATGGTCTCAGAAGAAGCAGACGTAGATGAGTCAAGCGCTCGCATCTCCTTCAGAACATGCATGTATACGCACTAATTCTGTTTACATTGTTGTCGTAACGCTGTGCGTGATCTCCTGCAGAACTCTGGCATCTTCAAATGTTCCCTTCCGGCGAGGCGACGGTCCTGACCGCGCGAGTGTGTATGTGATGTACCGTCCTCGCTCTTCTTCCCTCATAAACAGGTCAACAGCAGCACTGCCTGACCGGTCATCTTCATTTATAATCAAGAGCATCCACAGCCGTCGTGGCGGGGGGTTCGGCGTCCGCCGTTGGGGCCATCGGCGTCTGTCTGCCTTTATGCTCATCATCTGGAGACAAAAGCCTTTGAGATGCATTTACATCTGAGAGCAGGCTCATCTTCACATATTATGCAAAAACAAGAAATTGTTTGCTTATTCAATCTTTTCTCAATAGCATAAAAGGAAATGATGTTTGTGAAGAACACTTAGAGTTCAGAGGTCATGTATAATAAGACACAAGCAGCTTCCACTTACCAGATCAAAGACGTGTATAGAGCTCAAATTCCAAAATATTTAGACAATTAGCTTGATTCTGGCTAATTATGAGTCTAAATATGGAGGAAGCAGAAGAGGAACGAGATGAGATAACAGTAAATCCCTTTTGTTTTTGTATGGTATCTGATCAATCAGGCTTTTGTGGCTCATGTAGTCTAATTATAGAAGAAAATCTGTTTGATTTTATTCAATTTGGTGCAGATGCTGAAATTTATGTGATGCAAATCTGACGCCTGCAATGTAAATCAATGAGATCTTTGTCACAGTAGAACAGATACTGACATAAAATGATCTAAATATCAGCTGTCACTCTATATCTCCAATAATCTCAGTAAGATGAGACTGAAATGATCCAAACATATAATGCTGATCGAGAGATGAAGAAATAATCGGTCCTTAAAAGATCCTGATGATCAGATTTGAGACGCGCTGATTTTTCTAGAAAATGATTAAAGCTGAGCTGCTTCAGTCCAGTAAGAGTTCATCTGGAGATATGACTACTACAGTTATTCTGACGCTTACTTGATCAAAATCAGTTAAGATTTGACAGAAAAAGACACAAGAAGCAGCAGCTGAAGCTGGACGCTTGTACAATTACACTAAAAGAGCTTTTACTGGAGAAACAACAGACGACCGAAGACTTGGTGTAGACTGTGTGAGACAGAAAAGACTGATTGTGTCGATCATTCAGAGACTTAGAAATGTAGGCTAATCAAATATGATACAGTAGCAGTAGCATTAAGTTTAAAAACACCTGAAGCACAATCATCAAGTCTTTTGTAAAAGCACATTCAGTCATCGCCGTTTAAGAACGGCTCTATTTACTGAAATCTCCACAAGCGTCTGCCAAACCCACATCTCAATAATATACTTCACTTACACAATAAAATCTGACAACAAGGCTTTTATAAACGGTGCTTCAAACTCAAACAAGGCTCGAATGAACTGTATTTTGCTGCTTGGGGTTTGTCCAGCTAATGCAAATACAGCTTATCCTTCAGCCGTTATTTTTCAGACTGTGTTTGAAATATAATACTAGTTTCCCACTTACTGTAAACAGAAAGCCGTATTTCCATTTTGTGTGAAAATGCAATTTGGCAATTACATAATAATGTTAAAAAGCTAATTCATTTTTTCAAACCAGAAATGACAATTTTATGCATTTATTTGATGAAAAGTACAGTAAAAATTTGAAATATTATTACAATTTAAAACATCTGTATTCTATGTGAATATCTGTTAAACTGTAATTTATTTCTGTGATGCGCAGCTGTATTTTCAGCATCATTACTGCAGTCTTCAAAGTCACATTCTCTTCAGAAATCATAATAATATGCTGATTTGCTGCTCAAGAAACATTTCTGATTATTATCAATGATGAAAACAGTTGTGCTTCACAATATTTTTGCGGAAACTGTGATGCATTTTATTTCTCAGCATTCACAGATGGATAAAAAGCTCAAAAGAACAGCTTTTATTCTAAAAAATAAATCTTTAGTAAAAATTTTAATGCATCCTTACTGGATAAAAGTATTAATTTCTTGTAAAAATCCTTGTTTTGGCAATGACTCGCACACAGATTAGGAAGATAAAAGCGTGCAGGTGAGTTCAGGTGAGAGTTTAGCGTGTTTGGGCTGATGGGTAATCTCTGCTTGTTTAATGACACAAATAGATACATGTGATTGTTTAGACGCACAGAGAGACCCGGCTTCCCTCAAGCTCCTGTTTTAATGAAACTGATGGTCATTTGATTGGCAGGACGCTGACCGCCTCAGCAAACGATGACCAGACAGAAGTGTTTCCTTTAAAGTGTTTGAGCAAATCAATGAGTCAATGGACCGCAAGTCTGAGTCAGCGTAAAAAGAAAAGAAAAAAACACATTTTTTCCGTACACTTTCATGTGTCAGGATGGTGGTCGGCTGTCTGCGTTCTCTGGGGCCTATGGAGGGAATTTTACATCTTTCTATTGTTCTATATTGACTTGAGCTCAAGAAAAAAACATTAAAGAGTCGAATCGTCAGGACTAAAGAATCAGTCTCCTCTGCCAGAGCTAAACTTAGAAAATAACAGGACTCCTTTGCCAAACACTGAAGACACTGCCCTAGAAAAATGGCATGGTAAAACAGGCCCAAAAAGGCCAGGCGCAGAGACACTTATCTAAAAGATGACAGAGACCGAGAGACAGCTAAAGTAGCATCAGCTGCTGCCAAATACATATATAAACCTGCACACACCCAAAATTGCCATAACGTTAGCACATCACTGCTAAAAATGAACAAACTGCTGTGCATAATGCATAGATTAGGTATATGAACAATGCACTCAGGCTGATTTCTGGCATTATTTTTGAGGATATCACTGTACAGAATAATTATACAGAACAGTGTTATATATATATATATATATATTGATATAAATATGAGTTAATATTATAAATATATAAACTCGTGAATTGCGTATTAGGCTGCCTTTGTACAGTTTTTCACAATTGCTTTGGCTCAGTTCACGATGGATATTTTATTTCTCAAAACAATCACTGAACAATACTCAAGGTCACAGCAGATTTTAATTTCTTATTAATTTAAGCAAGTTTCACATGTTTAGGCACACGTGCAATTAGGCTACGTCTACATTTTTCACAATAAGAGAATGCACATGGCTTGCTGTGGAAATGAGAATGTTGTGGAAAAGTTCATTTATTTCAGTAATTCAACTCAAATTGTGAAACTCGTGTATTAAATAAGTTCAATGCACACAGACTGAAGTAGTTTAAGTCTTTGGTTCTTTTAATTGTGATGATGTTGGCTCACATTTAACAAAAACCCACCAATTCACTCTCAACAAATTAGAATACTTCATAAGACCAATAAAAATACATTTTTAGTGAATTGTTGTCATGTGTCTGCCACTCTGAGTGCCGTTTTTCTCTTATTTGGTTTAGTTCCGATTCTTGTTAGTTAATTATCGTTCATTGTCCCCACCTGATTTGGATCATGTTGTTTGCTCTTTTGTTCTCTTCCCTTTATAAGTCCTCAGTTTTCACCTTGTCTTTTGTCTCTGCTTAATGTTAATAAATGGAAAGTGTGTTAATGCAATTTCGTTCTCCTAATTCTTGATTTTATTTCAACTATTACCACAAGTCCGTAACAATTGTTGGCCTTCTGGAAAGTATGTTCATTTACTGTATATGTACTCAATACTTGGTAGAGGCTCCTTTTGCTTTAATTACTGCCTCAGTTCGGCGTGGCATGGAGCTGATCAGTTTGTGGCACTGCTGAGGTCTGTGTGTGGTGGCTCTTGATGCCTTGACCCCAGCCTCAGTCCATTTCTTGTGAAGTTCACCCAAATTCTTGAATTTATTTTGCTTGACAATCCTCATAAGGCTGCGGTTCTCTCAGTTGGTTGTGCATCTTTTTCTTACACACTTTTTCCTTCCACTCAACTTTCTGTTAACATGCTTTGATACAGCACTCTGTGAACAGCCGGCTTCTTTGGCAATGAATGTTTGTGGCTTACCCTCCTTGTGAAGGGTGTCAATGATTGTCTTCTGGACAGCTGTCAGATCAGCAATCTTCCCCATGATTGTGTAGCCTAGTGAACCAAACTGAGAGACCATTTTGAAGGCTCAGGAAACCTTTGCAGGTGTTTTGAGTTGATTAGGTGATGTCACCATATTCTAATTTGTTGAGAGTGAATTGGTGGGTTTTTGTTAAATGTGAGCCAAAATCATCACAATTAAAAGAACCAAAGACTTAAACTACTTCAGTCTGTGTGCACTGAATTTATTTAATACACAAGTTTCACAGTTTGAGTTGAATTACTGAAATAAATGAACTTTTCCACAACATTCTCATTTATTGAGATGCACCTGTATATGCACGCAAACAAATTTCATGTCATATGCACGCGAAAACTGCGTATTATATGCACGCCAAACATGTGCGTATCATATGAACGCCACATTTTTGCGTAGCCTATCAATACCACGAGTTTTCGTTTTTATTTGGCGTACTATTTATACGCATTTTCATGAGACCAGGCTGAAATTTCATACTCTTCACAACAATTCCTGTGAGCACATGCAAAAGGTCCCATTCAAACATCAAAATCTGTCTGACGTTTATATTATATTAAACAGAACAAAACAATTGACCAATGTGACTCACATGATGACAAAAATCGTTTAATTTGGTGGATCTGACGAGTTTCTGCTTTGGAGAGCTCCTGCGTTCTGCAGTTGTGGTTAAACGGTTGTGACATCTGCACTTACAGTTTAGATGAGGCTGTTTGCAGGTGGCTGGTTTTAATCAGTCTGAAGAATCCTTCACTCACATGAATCAACAGAAGATCTGACTCACTCAAATGAAACTATTCTGCTAAAACATGTTTTTGCAGGACACAGCCCGGATGACATATAGATTATAAAAACGTTGTGGGAACACTGTTTTTAAATTCTTCAAAACTTAAAAATATTGAGTTTTCTTGTTGTAAAAAAATAACATTGATTTAAAGGTTACAAGAACGTTTCCAACCATGTTCTTTAATATTCTAAGAATGTTAAACTTGCAGCTTTCTAATGTAATTAGAACGTTATTTAAAGGTTGTTAATGCATTTCTTGCAACATTCTGCTAACTATTTTTGCAAACAAAATATAACATTCAAACGTTAATTTTCTAAGAACGTTTTCTAACTAATGTTATTAGAACTTTTTTTTTTAAAGGTTACAAATATATATATTTTTACAACATTCTACTAAATTTATTTTAAAAAATAACGTTATATGAATATTTACTTTTTATATTTCAAGAATGTTAAAATGTCCAGTTTTCTAATGTACTGTAGAATGTTGTTTTAAGAATGTTTTCTCAATGTTATAAGAACATATATGAAATATTAATAAAGTTCTAAGAACGTTCCATAAAAATGACTTTAAGAATGTTTTGTCCTAACAGTTAATTAGCTTCTAAATAACAGTGAAAGTTGTGAGGATGTTCTCTGTTGGCTGGGATGTTGTTCATATCAAACTCTCCTTCTTGTGGATTTCTTAATGTCTCATTTGAATCTATTTTAACCTATCCTAATACATTTAATTAGCATGTTGTAAGTGATTTATTTTTTATATGTGGCAGCGTTATGACGCGACAGGACTCGGTCTATCAGTACATGTGGTCTGTGAGGACAGTGAGGTGTTTCTCTGTCTAGCGGTCAGGTTTCCCCCGACTCTAAATCAGAGTCAATGTTTGACCGCTCGGGGTTATTTGTGTCACAAGGCCTCATCACAGAGTCTTCAGACTTCGACCCGCCTGCTGTTTTTGTGTGATTGTGTGTGTTGAAGCGGCTCTTATGTAACTCCAGACGCAGATTAACCCTGCAGTCAACCAGACGCTTGTTTGCCAAAGACCCTCACTAATGCTGCTGTCAGGAAAGTGCTGATCTGGCAGTATTTCACGTGAGCTGCTGTTTGCACTGAGCATATTCTGGACATTTAGAGGCATTTTTGCACTATACTAAGCATTTCATTGAAGCATTATATTTTTCATTGATTTTTAGTAGAGGCTCCATTGCATCAAAACCAGGACCTGGTCACAAAAGATTTTACAATGCAATTTTTTTTTGTGATCAATATTTTATTGTTTTCATGCGTACAAAACACAGAATGTATAGTGAAAATATATTGGAAACTTCAAATTAGAGTAAATAGTGGAAAGCGAGGCAACCAACCAGGGTTATTACGGTTAACTAAAACTAAAACTGAAAATAAAATTAAATTGTTTAAAAAACATTTAAAAAGTTAACTGAAGTAAAACAACATTTAAAACTTGTTTTCTCATTTCTCATTTTCATTCAGTTTAACTTGATGCTTGAACTTTACTAAAATAACTAAAAGTACAAATCATACATATATAGCTGTTCTATATTACTAAAAAAAAAAGTTAAAAATTCATAAAATAGTAATAAAAACTGTAATAGTCTCTCAATGATACTATAATAACATTGCAAGTAATATAAAATCAATTATTTATTGTGTTTTCTTTATACAGTCCAGTATATAGAAGGATAAGGCAAATGCAAAAATGCAACAACAAAAAAGTCACAATGTAAAATTAAATAAACAAACAAATACTCACAATATTTTAGTTACATCTTTTGATATCTTACATAAAGGCTCTTAATTCATAAGCTGTTTTTAAATCAAGCACAAATAAAAAAAGGTGCATACCTTAAAATCTCAGTGTCATTATTGTTTATATAAAAGCATCTGCCAAATGCATAAATGTGAATGTTGATGTGATTGATGCTGATTTCTGATCAAGACTGAGCCATATGAGATATCTGATGATCTGTTGACCTTTGACCTGAAAACAAAGACACAAACTCATGACCTGAACGTATGCACGATATCTTGTGGGAACTAATCAGATCACTCATTTAAATAATAAACTCAATAATGACTAAAACGTCTAAAGTCATCAACCATATGCGTCATAGAAAATGTTTAGCAAATAATGCATGAGAGACATAAACATATTTCTAAGCTAATAACATGATACTCTAAATAGCACAAAAAATATAGGTAAAATGCTCTAGTTTTGAACTTTAGTTCAACTGTGTATACAAAAGTTGCTTTGTAAATATTCATCTTTATTTTCAACATATTTAATAAAAATGCAGTTAAGCTTTTCTTAATAAAAATTACTATACGTATGTTACGTGTGGTGTCCTTTCGAGGAGTGCGAGGCGGCGCCGATAACCAAATATGTTCTTTAATGGAGATTAGTAGAATACAGGAACGTAATAACATCAACACATTATCATAACATTATAACCTCAACACAACCTTACGTTAATCACGGACCCCAAAGTGGGAGAACTCAGGACATTTAAAGGAACCGGAACAAAAGAGCAAACAACATAATCAAACTCAGGTGGGGACAATGAAACGATAATTAACTAACAAGAAACGGAACCTAACCAAATAAGGAAAACGGGGACATGGACAGGCAGACATGTAACAAAATATAAAATATAAAAGTAAAAACTGATTCAAAATATGAATAAAAACCATATCTCAGACATAAAGAAACAAACAAATATAATGTTTTTATTTATTTTTATTATTTGATTTTTTATTATTTGATTTTATGCAATTTTATTGACTCATTAATGACACAATTAAAAAAAAAAAAAGCTTCAAAAGATGCC
>CM071960.1:27515556-27570556 GCA_036784905.1 Acrossocheilus fasciatus
TGTACTACGTTTAAGTACTGTTTCCATGGATAAAAATAAAATAAAACAACACAGGATTCGAGTTTCTCAATCATGATGCTAACAGCAGAGTCATGGGTTCGATCCTTGAACGCAGCGTGGGTTATTTTGGGTGAATCTATCTGCCAGATGCATCAGTGAAAATGAAGCAAAATGTTTTCATTTTTCGGTGAAGTAAACACTTTTAACATGGTTCCTGTTGCTTTTTATTCACATCTTTATTTTTGGATATTTTAAAAGGCATTTTATTTCATTAAAATGTTTGTGTATTTTTGCAAGATTGAAAGTGGAGGGAAAATAACTGAACAATGTTGGTCAACCGGGGGGGCTTCATTCCAACAACTCAATGAACACATGCACTTTGCTTTTTTACTAAAATATGTTTTTGTTATTCAGCAGAAAAGGTCACATTCATCTGGAAAAAATACAGTTAATGTTTTATAATAAAAACTAAACATTGCTAATATTAACTGCTTAATGTTCAATTTATTTATTAAATTGTTTTAAGTCACTTTGGAAAAATGCATCTGCTAAAAATCAATAAATGCAACTGATTTAAATGTTTTTATTATTATTTTTATTCAGCATTATTAAATGTCAACATCTGGTAACAATGCTGATGGAAAATCAAGAGTTATAGCTAACAGGGAACACTCTGACAACTTTAACATTAGCATTATTTAATAATTATATAAATGTTCTTAACGTAATGTTTATGGAATGTTCTTATAAATTTTAATATTTGATATATGTTCTCATAACGTTGAGAGAAAACATTCTTAAAACAACATTCTTGAATTGTCCTTAAGGTAATTTTATCTGACGAACGTTCTCATAATGTTGAGAGAAAACGTATTTAGAATGCTAAAAATAAATGCTCAAATAATGTTAATGAAAAAAAAATTAGTAGAACGATGTAAGAAACGTTTTAGTAACTTTTAACTAATGGTTTTTAATCACAACAAGAAAACTGGGCATTTTAACGCTCTTAGAATATTAAAAATAAACATTCAAATAACGTTATACTTCGGGTGAAAATAAAGTTAGTAGAATGTTGTAAGAAATGTTTTAGTAACATTTAAACAATGCTATAATCCCAAGAAGAAACTGGACATTTCAGTGTTTAAAACAATGTTCACACGTTTTTATAGCCTACACTTCGGTGTGATTCTGACAAATCAGGGGCACGTTCAGGACGTTCAACGTTTTGCTACGGTTTCCGGGTTGAAGGACATGTTTCCTGGAAACGGTGTGCAACAGGGTTTGAGATACGTTTTCTCTTGTTTGGTGGGTGTGTCAAAAATGTCAGCCAATCAGCAGCAACATGTATATAAACCACGTGGTATTAAAGAGACAGGCAGCTCGCACAATGGGTTCAAGTGAAGTCATTTAATATGTGTCTGCTGCAGTATACAAAACAATTGAAGATATTAGAAGACATGTTTGTCGTAAGAGTTTTATAGTAACATATGTTACATGATGATGATGAATTTGTAAGTAAATGTAATTAACATCAAAATAAATTCACAAGAGCAAGTATACTGTTTGCACATGTTTATTTACATTAAAGGCAAAATAACTTCTTTAAGTCTGTCTAAATATCATTTAGTAATTGCATTGTCTTCTGGTCCATATCCTTTCCTTAGGAAGGTGTGCTAGACACCGATTAATGTAACATAAAAATACTACTTATTTATATATTTTGCTGTTGTATTGTGGAGTGACACTTTCATAAACGGCCTTTAGTCACATTCAGATTACTATACAGCTATCAGATTACTATACAACTATACAAAATTTTTCGAATATATGTTGTTAGCTAGGTAGTTGTTCTTAGAATGCAACAAACGTCCAGCTATAACAGACATGTTTTATCCCGAGTGTTCTGCATCTGGGTTGCTCACGAGGTCAAAAGGTCACAAATTATTCCCAGACTGAGCTGAGTGAATCCTGGCCTGCGTCCCAATGTGCATACTATCCATCCTAAATTCTATGTGATAGTAGTAATTTTCAATACTATGTAGGGCAGATAGGGTGGATAGTAAACACATTGGGATGCAGTTCCTCCAAAAGGACTGGTCAAGTCCTGCCAGACTCGTGCTGTGGTGGTTTAGCTGGTTTTCTGGTTTACACCTCCATCTACTGGTGATAGTCTGGAGAGTTTCTCCGGCTGCAGGAACGTCTGGAGGTCGATCAGTAGTAATTCATGAGTTTCCAGCTCTGCGTCACAGATGTCATGAATAAATCAAGAGCTGAGAAAACATCTTGACAGAATACACATGCCTAAAGACACACGAATACAAACAATAAATGCACCGACGATTCCCCTGCTGTAAAACTGTCTAAATCTGAGTAAATAAAGCAGCCGATAGCAGCAGCTTGATCGAGACTAATCTGCTTCGGTAGCCCTTCAACAACACTTGAATTAGCCCAGTAAATTCTATTCTATTCTATTCTAACTAACAGGGAACGTTCTCAGAACTTTGGCTAACGTTCTGTCAAGGTTCTCCCAAAGTTCTAAAAAAACATTCTTCGAGGAACTTAAATAGAACGTTCATTTAAAAGTTGTCGGGTCGTCAAAATGTTAGCACAAAAACATTATTTATACGTCTTTTTTTCTGAAACATGAGTTGAACATATGTTTAACTTTTATAGAACTACTGATTTTCAGATGGTGAACATTCAAAACGTTCGCTAAATTATAAATCGTTAATGTTCTGAGGCTCACCAAGAAAACAATCGGTGGTGGGGGAATGTAAACAACGTTTTCATAAATTAGTGAGGGACGTTAGCATAAAGTTAGCATATTTTTGTTAGCTTGCTGCTGTACATTAATTAAACATCTCGTTCACACTGTTTAAGCATGTCTTTTCACCTCAGATGAAGGAGATGTTTGAATTATTGATGCTTCGGTTGAGTTCACAGTTTATGAATAATATAATGAAGAATAAAATAATCTCTACTGAGGTGATGGTTTATTAAATTTAAATGAGATTAGCTAGCTTGAGTTTGACTACTGAGTTCAGGAATAACTTGTTTGAAAGTGAAATTACGCTACTACATCACAGTCCTGCAAAACTTGTAGTCATTTACCAAAAAGAGCGCTTTAAATGAATACAATGTTTTGCATTAAAAACATGCCAATGTTTTTGAACCACGTTTTTATATGTACCAGGCCAATATGATGATCATTCGGTATCATATCAAAGTGATATTCCTATTTTAACTATTTACTGTATCATAATAACCCCGTAGTTTTATATTTTAATTATAGGCCATATAGCCTACTGTATTTATTCGAAGCACTTTATTATGAGAAATAACACAGGACACTTCGTGTTGTGGCTAGCAAGCTAGACGTTGATTAATACACATGGCGAAACAGCAGCTGTAATGTTTCTTTACGTAATTTAATCTTGTTTTGATTTAAATGTTTGCAGGTCGGTTTGTAAAGGAGTATATTTCGCGCTGTTGTCGCGTCGGTCCCATGGTGTAATGGTTAGCACTCTGGACTTTGAATCCAGCGATCCGAGTTCAAATCTCGGTGGGACCTCGTCCTTTTCCGAAGATCGAGACATTAAAAGAATTCGCTAAAATTCCGTAGTGTTAAAGATAAGATCATTTAGTGGTTGAAAACCTAGCCTGGTAACCAACAAGTTGTAGAATAAAATCCCAAAAAAGTTCTATGCTGCAACCTCAGATGGATAGCGACTCAATGTGCGTCTGTTGTGCACTATAATTAAAGTCCAGGGTGAATACAGTGAAGAGCATTTCAACAGAAGCTTGGATATCCTTCATGGACTGTTCCATTCTTCTTGTGTTGAGTATGAGGAAAACGCATCTTGAGAGTGACTCATTCTGCATTCATATGAACAATGCATTTGTACATGATTCAGTATCCTGAAACGCTTTTCAAATAAATAAATGAAAACTTCACGGACTTTTGCGTCTATTTATGTTACAAGGATCCTTGTAGCTTCCTCAGGATCCACAGAGAGAATGTGGTGCAGAGGCTGTGGGTTAATGGGGTAAAATAGGCTATGTGTAAAATAAAACCTAAAAAATCATCTTTAGGAAACTGTCTCTTTAGGTTACAACAAAAAAAACCTCCCTGCAAATTTCTGGAAATGTTAGTAATATTTTGGAAAGGTTCATTTATGTTTCTAAAACCTAAAAAGAACCATTAGAGAACGTTTTGTAGCTATACGCTGTCTTTAGGGTATCACAACAAACTGTTTTGGTTACAGAATTATAATGTAAGTCAGACACTGAAGTGAGTTGCTGTTTTTGTCTCTTCTGAGGAAGATTCATTCACTGGTTTTGTTAGTGTATCCACACAGAGACATTTCGATCAGATTTATTTAATGTTCATCCAGTCTCATTTTGTAAGTGACTTTTCTTTCAGTTTTAAAGATGTTTTCTTCGGATTGTTTGACTACTCAAAAGAGAATAAGAAGATATAACTTCATTCAATTTCACATACATAAACAAAAAACTGTCTAAACTCCTCTTGTCTTCATTCAAAGTTGATATGACAAGGATATGGAATCTAAAAACAGTGAAAACTGCATCTCTATATTCACCATATGTGTAAATTTATTACTTTTTCTTTCTTTTCTTTTTTTTTGGTAACCTGGCAACACATCCCTTATGAAAATTAACTATGGTTTTACTAAGAAAAAACAAACAAACAAACACCATAATTGCTGTAGTTAAACCATGGTAAAACTATTTAACCAAGTTTTTGCTACACTAAGCATAGCTTAACCGTGGTATTTGTAGTAAAATTGTGGTTAACCATGGTTACTACACTTTTACTATAATTAAACCATGGTTCATTTTCTTAAGGGATTTGTATCTGGGTATACTTTCTTTCTTTCTTTTTTCTTTTTTTTACAACTGCGCTGCCTTAATAGAGAAAGAAAGAAATCAGAAAAAAGATTCACAATACGTGCTCCGAAGTCCCAATCTGAATCAAAAGATTTGTGATTCGCGATCTGTGCTCCAAAGCTCCGATCCGAATCAAATGATTCATGATACATACTCCGAAGTTCGGAAAAGATCACTGCATGCTTTTTAAATCATCAAGCATTCGAAATTCAAAAATGAATGGCTCTATTGAACTGGTTTTTGCTGGTGAATCGTTTGAACTGTTTGATCGAAGTCACAAAGTTGAATTTGAATCGGAGCAGTTCCAGCATAAATGATTCAATTGAATCGGTTTGTCTGTTTCAGCGCTTTTTTCACTCAGTCAGACATGTTTACACGACACTGTACAGTTCTACTACTGGCTTAGCTCACTGGTTTATGAGATTAATTGAAATAACTGGAAAAACTATTATGTTTACAAATAAAATATCCATATTTCCATTGTGCATTATGGTGGAAATAATTTGAAATAATCTGAGCTGCAGTTCTGTTGCTGACAGTTCAATAGAAAATCAGTTGAAAGCATCCAGTCATCTCATACCACTGAAGTGAATGTTGAATTTATCAGTATATATTATAAATATATTTGTGAAATTATTGTTGTATCTGATAGAGTGATAGTCAATGTAAAAACAGCAAATGGGAGGAAAACTATTCCTCATGTAGTACAGTCACGAAAGTTCAAATGCAAGTACTTTAATTGAGTTTCACTGCATTCATTACACAAATAGTGATATTTCGATATTAACAAGTCAAAGTGGAATGTTGTCTCTTCACGTTTTCCCATAATAACCACAAAAAGTAAATCATAAAAACACAGAAACATAAATGAAACAGATACATTCAGTGAAAAACACAAGTGCTTAGCTATACAACAGCTTATTTACAACATCATATCTTTATACATACAATAAGCCCTGGTATATTCCGCTTTCCGCTCCATCTCGTGCACAGTTGAACGTGCAAGCCTCCCGAGAGCGCATGCGCACTACTTAGTGCACTACCCTAGCAATAACCAGGGGCGGACTTAGTGATTTGAGGGCCCCAAGCAAATTTCAGGTATATGGGGCCCCAACACAACAACTATGTGTTTTGCTCGCACTCTCTCTCATAGTTTATAATTTACCCCTTCACAATTTAAGTAAATAATTTAGTCAACCTGATGCTCTTCTAAAGTCATATTAGGCTAAACCTTTGTTTTTTGGATAACAAATGGAGACATTATAAAAAAATGCTTGCACTTGTCCTTGTAACCTTCTTCAATCTTTTTACAAAAATGATTCAAAGGTCATAAAATTATCCCATGCAACTCATTCCATATTCCAAGTGTTCCAAAGGCATACAAAAGGATTTGCCGAGAAACCAATCGAAAAATGTAATCTAATATTAAGCAAAAATCTCCAGTCATTGCATGTGTGCGTTTATACGAGTGCGTGGCAGTTTACGCCAGAGCGCCTAGGGAAAGCACACAAGTGAGTCATTTTGAAACATCAAGACGACCAAAATCACGACACGAAACTGTCATGACACGTCATGATACTTTCTTCTCTGAGGTTAGTGTATCCGTTCTGAGACAGACAGGATTTTACAGCCTAGAAAGTGCGCAAAGAGCGCTCCGTCTATAATCACTAAAAGCTGTCAATGACTTTCCACATTTTCTAGGCTGTGTAATCTTGCCTGTCATTCACTTCCATTAATAAGTGAAGCTCTCTACTCTCCACAATGGATCTCTCATTTACATCATATCTACACATTGTTATAACGAGAGGATTCGCGAGCTTGCAGAACTCAGCGTTTGACAAAAACTCTGCGTTTTGAGAGATGAGTCAACATTTGAGACTCTCCAGAACTCAAATACACACTGGAGCATCTGCCAAATATGTTTTGCCAGTATCAGATTGGGCCCCCTGATTCCACGGGGCCCTAAGCGACCGATTACCTTGCTTACTGGTTAAGTCCACTCCTGGCAATAACCACATATCCAAAACAAGTTTACCTAAAATCTGCTACAGTATTAGATGATAATACCAACAAGTCCACTAAATAGTTCGCATACGGTACACGACACAGGAGCGGCGGAAGACGGACAAGCGAAATATCTGTTTGTCCTTCCATTTATATTGAAATATAAATACGTGATCAGTTTAGACTGAATAAATGACACTAACAGCAACTTTACAGTCAGACTAATGTGTTTAAATGTACAAATAGGCTACAAAGTGTTTAAAAGTACATACAAAACACTAATACGTGTATTAGTCCATAACAAAAACAATTAACTCTTTAACTCATCATACGGTACATTACAGAAGTACAACCCAGCTAACAGGGAACGTTCTCAGAACTTTAGCTAACTTGCTGGTTTTCTCAAAGTTACGAACTAATATTCTTCTAGTAACACGTTCGTTCTGAGTTGTCTGGTTTTAAATAACATTCCCAAATGTTAGGACAAAAGACATTATTTATGCATTGTTTATGGAACGCTTTTCTTAAACATTTTAGACTGACGTTCTTCTGACATTTTTAAAAAAATTTAAACAGACTATACACACACACTGTAAAAAATTACCGTGATTTTAACGGTAAAAAACTGTAAAAATGATACAGTAAAAACCTGTTAAATGGTTAACGGTAAGTTCCTGTAAAATTTACAGGGAAAAACCATAAACTGACGTTCCCAGAATTCCCTGCATTGCATTTCAAATTTTGTTTGAATTTGATGTTTTTTCTTTGAAATAACATCTCCGTTTTTTTCTTATCAGTTATGTTTATTAGGGTTGCTTGTTACATCTAATGTTGTTAAATTAATGTTTATTGCATATTTCGGTTTAATGAGTCTCACCATGATGGTGTTTAGTGCTTGTGTGAATGATACTGTGCTCCTTCTATATATGTTATTATTTAAAAGCTGCTTGTGATGGGCTTTGGTTCATCGTGTGCCTTTCTCATCACCTTCTGCATTTGGTGGTTAGCAGTGCATTACAAAGGTATAAAACAGATTTCAGTACTTCAATAGGTTGGTATATTACATTATATCAGTTAATGAAATTATGGTATTTAACTGTAAATTTAAGTTAAAACTGTAAAACCTAAAATGTTGCTACCATATTTTTTACAGTAGAATTCTGGCAACCACAGCTTCCATTTTTTTTACCGTAAATTTGATGGATTTTTTTTTTACAGTGCATAGTCAAACAATGCTTTTTTTTCCCTCAGTTGGTCAGAACAAACATGGCAGACTTGTTACTTACTACTTCAGATGACAATATCCGGTGAAAATTCTTATTTGGGTCATATATTCCAAGACGTAGGCTAGAATCTGTGATTGCAAAGTACAGTAAATATCCACACCGGTGGCCGGCGGCCACACATTCACCTCAATGCATTGGATTCACCTGCGCTGGAGCCGTGCCGTAGCACAACCCACGTAAAAAAAAATTAATTCCGTAAATAACTGCAATTGCTGGTTTCAAATAGAGATGGCGACAAAAAAGGCAAAACGTACAGACTGCAGGTTTAATATGAATGTTAGCAAACTGTTCTTAGAACGTGTGTTAGCTGGGAGTGCTATGTAGTGTCGGTGATATTGTGTGCGCATGATGAGACAGACGGTCATATTTCTGTGGACTCGAGGACGTCGCAGCTCTTGGGCCCGTGGCTGAAGCAGACGCTGCCGTTGCTCTGGCCGTTGACCGCATGTACGGTGCCGCCCGTGTTGTCAGGGCCGTGCTCGAGGCCGATGGTGACGCGGCTGGTCTCGGTGATGGAGTTGGTGTGGTAGTTACAGTGAGAGTCAGTGGTCACCAGACGCCGGCACTTCCACTGACCGCCATACTGCGCAAACTTACGCCGCAGCGCCGACTGTACCTGCATGTATCATACAACTTGTTTGTTCCTTTCTTTAGAATAAAACACTAGCACACTATATAAATCACTGTAATTATATTTATATGTAAAACACATTCATTATATACTTTATATATTTTTTCTGAATAGTGTTTTTCCACATACTGCATAGCTTACTTAATGTTATTTTTTTAAAAACAGCATTTCAGATCAGTTTGTCTTTAATTTTCCAAAGGAAATTTGGTTTTGGTATATACTGTATATATTCAGTGGTTGCCAAAATTACATGGTATTTTCACCAGCTAAAAATGGTATTAAATCGGTTATTTATATCTTTTGCTGTTGTGTGTCATTAGGAAATTAATTTTGCCATTAATTGTAATAATCCAGTGAGATTTTTGTGCTCCACACAGAGATCTGATCATCATCAGTCTGTCTGGAATGACATGAAGAAACAGAACAAACTGTGACAGACTAAATCCAGAAAAACTGTGGCAACGTCTCCAAGATGCTTCATGAAACCTACCTGAAAAGCAAATAGATTTTCTTTATCAATTAAATTCTATTAACTAAATTAAAACAACATTTGGTGAGCATCCTTAAGCTGCTTTTGCCCTCGGTGCACTTGTTTTTCAGGAGCTTTGCAGGTAGGTTTCTTGAAGCATCTTGGAGACACAGTTCTTCTGGATTTAGTCTGTCTCAGTTTCTTCATGTCATTCCAGACAGACTGATGATGATCAGATCAGATCTCTGTGTGGAGCACTGGCTGTTATCAGACAAAAATCTCACTGGATTATTACAATTAATGGCAAAATGAATGTTTGGAAATGTAAACTGATATTTCCTACTGACACACTACTTTAACGTTGCTGTGCTATTAAAAGCACACAACGCAAGAGAAATCCAAATAACAGTCTTTTAATAATAAATCCACACAAGAAACAGAAGGAATCCAGGAGCAAGGGGTAGCACAACATGAACAAATAATAACTGACCAGGACAGAACAGAAATGGGGAGAATTTATACAAAAGCAAGAGAGAGACTAATGAAATAATTGAATGAACACAGGTGAACAGAATAACTAATCAGGCAACTCAGGAAAACTAGGTCAAAGGAACAAAAGACAGGAGATCAGGAACAGGGCAAAACACAGCTAAACGTCCATGACTGTTACGACTACAGCAAGAGATAGAAATAACTGACTTAAAACCATTTTTTAGCTGCTGAAAATACTAGTGTTCTAATCATTTTGGCCACCACTGTGTGTGTATATATATATATATATATATATATATATATATATACACACATATACAACAAATGTTTCAGATAGTAATGTTAGACATTGCTGTCACATGAAATTATGCATCCAATTGTTATTAAATAAAATAAAAACAAGAAAATATTATTAATTTGCATTTTAATTGAATTTTGTGTAAAAATATGTAACAATGGTTTAATAGTCTGATTAAATAATTACAAGAAAAAAAGTTCAAAATCAATGTTAATATTACCTCTGGTTTATGCTGGAAATGATAAACATACTGCATAGCTGGCCACTACAATCCTCAAGAGTTTATGCTCATCTAAAGTGCTTTAATGAAGATTAATGAGGCTGATTAATGAGGTATTAATTAATAAAATAATTAAATCATACCTCTCCATTGCAGAAGCAGAAGATTACGGCCACCAGCAGACCCTGCAGAAACACAAACTCTCAGTAAAACACACTGTAAGACCAGCTTATTATTGCTAACTAAAATCAAAACCATTAGAAAGAGTTTTGTAATTTTAATAAAATTAACTAACTGAATATGAAAGTCAAAAATATGAAATACAAAGATACAAAAAGACAATTGAAACATTTCCTATCACAACTTTTTTCTCACAATTATGATTGTATATACAAGTTAACATCCGAAATGTGAGATATAAATTTAGAATTGTGAGGAAAAAAGTAAGAATTGTGAGATACATTATAAAATTACTAAAACATTAACAAAAACTAAAATGAAAAGGGAAAACATAAAAATAAAAATGGACAGTAAAAATATTCAATTATGTGTAGAATGTCTATAGATTTTTGGTATTCTAACTAAATGATTACAATAACATAAATAAATAAATAAAAAATCCCTGTTGATGTTATTTTTTATTTATTTGTCCTGCTGGAAGTGGAAGGTCAACTCAATTAATAAAAACTATAATATTAGATTAATAACACTAACACTGTACAGTCACACAGGTCTCAAAGAAATGTATGTTTAATAAAACATTTAAAATGAAATAACAACACTTTTTATGCTAGTGATATTAAAAAGGCAAGTGCTTAAGCAGGCGTTTATTTAATTAGCTACAGAAACAAAACGCTGATGCTAATGTCCTTCCGGGCTGATTTTACACATCTGTAATGCATTTTTGACCATTACCTGGAAGTTCATTACCTGGAAATGCGCAAAGATGTTCATGAAGAACTCGTAGATGGCCCGAGAGAGGCGTCCGCTGGGCCCCAGCGGCACCAGGATGAACTGAGCGCCCAGCAGAGGAACCAGGATGATGGTGGCGCGGACCGCCTTCATGTAGACGTTAGTCTCGGTGCGGTGAGTGACCCGCAGCTTAGTGATCAACACCCGCACGATGTTCAGCAGGAAGAACAGGTTCACCTGTCGGATGGAGAGAGAGATTACAGACTGAAGATCGCTGTGTCGGGAGAAACGCGTTACGAGTAACGCCAGTTATGTAATCTGATTACTTTTTTCAAGTAACTAGTAAAGTAATGCATTACTTTTGAATTTGCAAAAAAATATCTGAGTTTCTTTTTCAAATAACTATCGCTAGTTACTGTGTTTCTCATGTATTGACTGACAGCTCTGGTGTTGAGAGAAATGCAGAGCGTTGTGTGTGAACACGATCTTACTGTAGATCTAGACTAAATATGCATTCACACTCATTTTGCCAGCGCAGGTCACAAATATCCTTGTATTTAACTCTACTTCTTATGGAGTAACACAATATTGTAATGCATTACTTTTAAAAGCAACTTTCCCCAGCACTGATGATGATGATGATGATGAAGCTCACCAGCAGAGCGACTTGTATGGGGATGTGTATGATGTACAGCAGGTTTGTGTTCATGACCCAACACCTGGAGTAAACGTCAAATATTAGGCATTTCAGGATTAAAAAGTGCACATCTTTAGAGTTCAATTATAAGTGTGAAATCCAGAAATGTGATGTGTACCTGTCATCGTGGAAGAGCAGGCGGGCCACGGCGTGCAGGACAGCAGGGATCACTGGGAAACCTGCAAGAAACAGACTCAAATATATTTGCAGCGGAAAAAAAACAAAAATCATTGGGTGATGTGATTAAAGAGCTCAATCTTTCATTTCTTGCACATTAGATTATGAAGTCAACAGAAGATAATATTATATTATAAAATACATGCACTGCCATTCAAAACCGTGGGATCAATAAGATTTTAATGTTTTTTTAAAGAAGCTTCTTCGATCACTACTGAGTGTTCGTAATAACTTCTGACTGCGAGCCAGTGTGGATTTTTGTCAAATGATGAGGCAGAAATATGTTATTTGTAACATTCTAGAAGAATTTTATCTGGAAGATACACAGTTACAACTTCTGTGGGGCGTGAAGGAAAAGTAATGTAACTAGTAGTGTAACTAATTACTGCTGCCAGAAAGAAACAAGTAAAGTAACAATATTACTTTTGAAAGGAGTAACTAGTAATGAGTAATATATTGCATTCTTTGAGTAACTAGCCAAACACTGATTATTACCAAGTCCTTTCTAAATCCTATATCAACCTCGACAAGTTAATTATTGATACAAGGATAGACATAAAATGGTTCTTTTAATTCTTTCAAGTAACTAAATAAACTATTCTGGTCACGCTTTAGATTAAAGTCCCATTCTCACTATTAACTAACTATTAACTATGACTTTTGGCTCAATATACTCCTAATTACTGCTTATTAATGCTTAGTAAACTAGTTAAGTTTAAGAATTGGGAAGGTTTAAGGATTTAGAATAAGGTCTTGCAGCATAAAACATTAATATACGTTTTTTTTAAGTAATAATAAACAGCCAATATCCCAGTAATATTCATGCTAAGTTAATATTGAGAATTGCTAGGTTAATATTCAAAGTGTTTAAAGTGAGAAGGTTACATAAAAAAGCATGCATTTTAAAGTTAGACTTTAAATTTTGATGTTAAATCCACTGTTGTATCGTATTGTGTAAGTGTTCTACAGTCTAAACACAGTATTAAGTTCAATCACATAAGAAGTAACTGTAGTTAAATTACAGAAAAAAATAAGAGCAGTACGAACCCCAGCCGAGGATGTAATACCAGCCCAGCTGCTGCTCTCCCACGAACACGGCCACGATGATGAGCGTGTGCAGATAGATGCCCTCACACAGCATCCAGAAATAGTTGGAGCAGGAGGTGTACTGCATGATATTAGCCAACAGCTTACAGCCGATCTGAGACTGAACATCAACAGCAACATGAGCATGAGGGACCCAATTCATAAAATATACACATATGTGACCCTGGAGCATATATATCGCACGGGTATATTTGGAGCAATAGCTAACAATGCATTGTATGGGTCAAAATTATCCATTTTTCTTTTATGCCATTAATCATTAGGATATTAAGTAAAGATCCTACCGTAAATATATCAAAACTTAATTTTTGATTAGTAATATGCATTGCTAAGAACTTCATTTGAATAACTTGATTTTCTCAATGTTTTGATTTTTTTTTGCACCCTCAGATTCCAGATTTTTAAATATCTGTATCTCGGCCAAATATTGTCCGATCATAACAAACCATACATCAATGGATGATTTATTAGCTTATTTATTAAACTTTCAGATGATGTATAAATCTCAATTTTAAAAAATTGACCCTTATGACTGTTTTTTTTTTCTCTTCTTCTTCTTTTTCAGAATGAGATTTATTGCCAAGCATTTTTACACACACATACACAAGGAATAATGGTGACAGGTTATTAAATCAGATAATTTATTTATATATATATATATATATATATTTACTTTGTAACTGTACAAAAACAAATGGTTGAAATGTGAAATTATTGTAATATTAAACATTAAAATGACTATAAATATTATATTATCTAGGAAATGTTTACTGTTTTTTTATTTTTACTATTTTTAATGTTTATGAAAGCTTATTTGTAATTAACACATAGGAATATATATATATATATATATACAGTATGTATTTACATCAGTGTTATTTGAGTCTCATTGAGATATTATTATAGTTTTTGTTAATATTTTTAATTACATTTTATTTACATTTTTTCTGCTTTTACTTGCATTTTAGCAAATGTTTTAGTATATTTTAATACATCAGTACATGAGTACAAGTTTTTGTTGTTTTTTAAAAATATGTCCATATAATAATACCTTAATAGATTTTTTTTAACAAAACAGATTTTGTTTCAGTAAATTCAGTTTTGATTTGGTCAGTTATTTCAGTTTTAGTTATTTTAGTAAATCAAGTTAAACTAAACAACAACAACAAAAAAAAAAAAACATGAGAATGGCCGAAACAAAACTGAAGTAAAATAATTTTGCATCTTTTTAATATTTTATGTCAGTTAACATTTATGTTATTTCAAGTAACGTAAATGTTTTTAACAGTTTTAGTTTTAGTTAATATATAAAAAATATATAAAGCAGATTTTATTTAAATAACATATATACGATTTTTAAACAAAACAGATGTTCTTCGTTTTTTTTTAAGTGCATACATTAATTTTGACATGTTTGTAATGCTTTCTCCTGTATTTTTTTGCGGCTCCCGTGACCCAGTTTGGAAAACTTTATAGTAAGTTTATGAGAGACAGCTCATGAGGCTCATATATTTACACTGTCATATACAGTATATATATATATATATGCACTTACCGAATCCGTTTTGGTCTGCTGATCTCCGGTGACGAAGTAGAACCAGGCGATGGTGGCGAACGAGTTCAGGATGAAGGAGGTGAACATGTTTTTATGAAGAGTGATTCGCTGGCAGCTCAAACACCTGCATAGACAACAACCATTCACTTACACTGCCAGCCAAAACCTTCTGAACAGTAAGATCTTTAATGTTTTTTAAAGGTGCCATAGAATGCATTGATACAATATTTTAAATTGTTCTGTGATATCTACATAGAAGGTATGTGGCTTAGGTAAGGGCAAAAAAATCTCCAGAAACGGTTTTACATGTGCATTTACAACCCTAGGATTTCTCCCTAGAATGAAATGGTCTGTTATTGGCTTATTTGGAAGGGTCATGAATAATAATGAGCTCTGCTCTGATTGGCTGTTTCACAGTGCGGCTCATTTCAGTAGCTCACAGGAAGGAAACACAGGGAGGAAAATGTATATTTCAATACTTTCTCACGCAGTTATATCCTTGAGTAATTATACTGTAAATAAAATGCGGGCATCAGGGAGCCTCTATTAATATGTGGGGCATTGAAACTGCTTTCAAATGCACAATCGCTTTTTACTTTCACTTTCGCTTTCGAGATTCGCGATCGCATGAACTCTGTTCATATTATGGAGCGGCAGCACTTACCACACATTTTACAAGATCATGCTAATCATTGGTGCTCAGGATCTGTAAATCATTCGCCATCATCCTCGGTCATCTCTCCTTACTCTGTTTATGTGGTACGTGAAATCTGAAATGTAACAGGCTACCGCTAGCAAGCAGCTAATCATGTCCCTTTAGTGGTTTGCGTTATTTTATTAGAATGCGTTATGTGCACTTCACATCCCCTGCACAGCCTGGAACATAACATTTATTTCCATGATCTGCTGTTGTCCTCGCTTGTTTCTACACAATACCTGCAGAACCTCTGATGGTTCGACTGGCGGCTGGCCTAGAACATGGGCGGGTTTATGCAAATGTTGGGGGCATAACTATTAGTGATCTTGACTGTTATGTCACAGTCGGTGTTATGTTCCGATTCACCTATTTTCAGTGGTCTTTTGCATTCACAAGATTTACATAAGAAGGAGGAAACAATGGTGTTTGAGGCTCACGGCATGTCATTTCCATGTACAGAACTCTTATTATTCAACTATGCCAAGGTAAATACAGTTTTCCATTCTATGGCACCTTTAAAGAATCCTCTTCTGCTCACCAAGCCTGCATTTCTTTGATCCAAAAGCAGTACAGCAAAAGCAGTAAAAATTGTGAAATATTTTTACTATTTAAAATAACTGTTTTCTTTGTGAATATCTGTAATTAAATCTGTAAATAAACTGTAATTTATTTCTGTGATGGGCAGCTGAATTTCATCATAACTGAATCAGCAAATCAGTATATTAGAATGATTTCTGAAGATCATGTGACACTGAAGACTGGAGTAATGATGCTGAAAATACAGATTTGATCACAGAAATAAATTACATTTGAAAATATATTCAAATATAAAGTTGTAATTTTAAATAGTAAAAATATTTCACAGTATTACTGCTTTTGCTGTATTTTGGATCAAATAAAAGCAGGCTTGGTGAGCAGAAGAGACTTCTTTAAAAAACATTAAAAATCTTACTGTTCAAAAACTTTTGACTGTTAGTGTACATCATATAAAGATCATCATCATTCTTAATGTGACATACTTGAAGTATGAGAAGATGCAGATGGAGATGAGCAGCGATATGATGGACAGCCCATGTCCCACCATCACCAGATAGTAATTCACTACCATGAGCTGCAGGAGTAAGCACACACACACACACACACACACACACACACACACACACACACACACACACACACACACACACGTCATGGGAGGCAGGATTATGAATCATTGATTTCATGTGTAATAGTGAAGCTCTGACCTCGAGTCTCTGTTTAGTGTACGCTGAGCACTGCGTGTAATTGGACCACAGACGGTTGCTTTCCGGATGACGAAACCACTGACCCTCCGAGTCACACACTTTGGTCACTTTCTCTGATGGAACGCAATGAGAAACATCACACTTCATTTGGGAAAATTGTTTGCCACATTCACGTTTTTCCAATTAGATTCTTCTGGATTATTTTTTATTATTATTTAAATTCTGTTTTAATTGTTAAATTAAGTGTTTTTAATCAACAAGCATGAGTAATTAATTGAAATCATGAAATAATTTAACAACAACTAATTAAAAGTTTAATTTAAGTAAATAAATAAACAAATACATGTCATTTTAAGGGCCCTAGAAATAATTTATTTTCCCCCCAAATTCCATTTTCATTTTCCCATTTTATTATTTCACAAATTCTGTTTTATTTTTCCACTTTAATGGTTAAATTAAGTGTTAGTAAACCAAAAAAAGCATGTTTCATTAGTTGGAATCATGAAACTAATACAATTCAACAACAATTTATTGAAAAGTTAACAAAAATTCCATTTTCCATTTTATTTTTAAATTAAATTTTTTCTTAATATTGTTTTTCCATTTTGATTCTGTTTTAATGGTTTAATTAAGAGTTACTAATCAAAAAAGAATGACTAATCAATTTAATTAATAAAAATGTAACAATTTAATATTTTTAATTTAATTTATTAAAACACTTGTATAATAATAGGGCACTATGAAATCCTTTTTATTGTTTCTCAAATTCTGTTTTTCCCCATTTGAGTTTTTCTGGATTAAATTTTTTCTATAAATCATAAACGTTGCTCATGTTCTTGTTTTTCATGTCTTTTATTTTGAGGTTTCGTCACGGTTCCTGTTTGTGTCATGCTTCCCCTTCCCTCATGTCTTTATGCTATTGGTTTCCTTGTTCATTGTGTCATGTTTTGATTGGTTTGTTCATGTCATGTGACCCTCATTGTTTGTTATAAGTGGCCATGTCATTGCCTTTGTTCCCTGTCGTGTGTTTAATGTATTCAACCTGCTGTCGGTGAGTGTTTTATGGCGCTCTTGCACGGCACGGCACGGCACGGCACGGCACGGCACGGCACGGTACGGTACGGTACGGTTCAGTTCAGTACGGCTCACTTTTGTGGAAACGCAAGTTAGGTCTAGTCTGTTCATGTCAAGTCTTCGTCTGTTTGTACTTTGGATATCACCTTTGTAAATAAATCTGCACTTGGATTCACTAAGCTCTCGCCTCAGTGGGCTATCTTTATAGAATACACAACCTTCAAAATTAATCCAGCAGATCATCTTGTTCACCTCTGTTAACAATAATCGCACCATTGAGTGTGGAGGACTTTTGTGGGCTTTGTCACCAGGTAGATTTTAATGATACGTTCCTTAAGGACATTTTCCGTTTTAGTTTGGATAACAACATTTCACTGTTAATGCCACGAAATACCCCACACTGGTCACTGAACAATACATTGTTGCACTCTATTTGGCTGGCTCACCATTTACTGTGGGGATAGTTGGTGAGGAATCTTGACATCCTCCAGTATCAAAGTGTTTACACGTTATGTCTGGGATTATTCAAGTCACGTCAGGGTCTACGGAACCTGCTTGCGTTATGTTTGCAACACCAAAGCCTGCTGACGTCATACCTGCTACTCCAGGACCTGCTCACATCATGCCAGTTAGGTCAGAGTTTACTCGTGTCATGTCTACTGAATTAAAGCCTGATCACGTCATGCTTGCCAAGCCAGAGTCCTGTCACGTCACAGCTGACCGTCCAGAGTCCTGTCACTCCCTGTCTGTTGCACCCAGATATTCAAGGTCAGTCCCTCGGTATCCTAGTCTGGTATGCACCGCTGGTGTCTGCACGTGCAGCTGGCATCCCCAAACCCACTCCCTCTAGCCCTCCTGTTCCTGAACTGATTCCCCTGTCTGAAGTGTTTCCCATGATGAGGATCGCTTTTTGGTGTGTTTGGGCTGCGTACACCACCATAGAACCTCCTGAGGTGGCAACGTCTATTATGGTATCTCTAGAGGTGGCAGCTGATGCTGCCGAACCTCTTGAGGTAGTGGCGCCTGCTACTGTATTCCCCGAAGCGATGGTGCCTCCTGCAGTTTCTCCAGAGGTGGCGGCGCATGCTGCAGAACCTTCCGAAGCAGCGGTGCTCGCTTCAGCTCCTTGTGTGGTGGTGGCGCCCAATTATACACTTCCAGCCTGTCATGTCACGGTCGAAGAGACAATTACTGAACTCTCCTTGTGTCCTGAGGTCACTACTGTAGAACCTCCACAGGTGGCAGAAACCGCTGCAGAACCTCCAGAGGTGTCAGTGGTATCCACTTGTCAGCTCTCGTCCTGCCCTGTCACGACTATGGAGGCCGTCTGTGAACTCCTGCCTTGCTCTGAACCGGCCATGAAGGCCAGTTATGAACTATTGTCCTGCCCCGACCCAACCGAGGAGGCTACCTCTGAACTGTCAGCTTTGGCTGTCACACCCAAGGATGCGGGCTGTGAAATTCCTGACTGTTTTGCTGCGCCTATTGGGGCTATTTGTGAATCCTCATCCCTATCTGTCACGGCCATGGAAGCTGTAAATGAAGTTTCTGTAAGCCTTGTTAACCCTGTCATGAACCCCAGAACAAAAAGACCATTCAGTGTCTGCCCCGTTAACCCCGTCACTGACAAAATAACCACTTGAGATCTATCTGTCTGTTCTGTTTCTTCAAAGGTGTCTGATATTGAGCCATCCGTCTGTTCCAGTTCAAGTAATGTGTCTGAACTTTCTGTCCGTCCTGTTTTAGTCATTGAGTATTGTTGTACCATCCATCTGTCCAGCTTCTATTAATAGGTCTGAGTATGAATTGTCTGTCTTAACAGTTTCTGTCACAGAACTGCCTACTCCAGCCTCTGTCAATGCACCTGGTTATGAACTCTCTGTCTGCACGAAGGTAGCTTTTGAGTCAGATGTTGAACTGTCTGCCTTTTTTAAATCAACTCCTGCATCTAATTGTGAACTGTCAACCCAATCAGACTTTGCCAAAGTACCCAATGCTGAACGGTTTGTCTGTCCGACCACTCTCAATGAAATTAACACAGAACTTTCAGCCCTGTCTGTCACAGCTCAAAAACTCGCCTTTGCACCCTTAACCCCGCCTGTCTTGAGCCCAGAGACTATAAATGCATCCCATGTCTTTCATGTTAACTCTGTCGCTGCCATAGAGACTATTCATGAACTGGCTGCTTGTTCTGTTCCCCCAAGTGTGTCAGTTGAACCGTCTGCCTTACCAGTCCTAGTCTGTGATCCTGTTTATGAACTATTATTCTGCCCAGTTTCAGTCAGCAAACATATTGATGACTGTTTTGTGTTCCCTGCCATGGTCCCTGAGACCATGAATGCACTGCCTGTGTTGTTGGTCTCTGCTCTCCCTAGATCTCGGTCTATGCCATGGTCTTCTGCTTCGTCTGCTCCACCGTGGTGGTCTTCGGCTCCTGTTCCTTCTGCTCAACCCTGGTGGGTCCCTGCTCTGTTGGCCCTGTCCTGGCCTCTGGCTCCGCCCTGGCTCCCTGCTCTGCCATGGCTCTCTGCTCCAGGTCCTGTTCCCCTTCACGGGCCTGGCCCTCCATCCCTCCCCTGGTTCCGCCTCCGCTCCGCCACCCTCCTGAACTTGTCTGTTTTGGGATTAGGCGTCTGGAGCTGCCTTTTTTGAGGGGGAATCTGTAAGGTCTGTTTTGGGTTCTGTTTCATGCTCTTGTTTTTCTTGTCTTTTTATTTTGAGGTTTCATCATGGTTCCTGTTTGTGTCATGCTTCCCCTTCCCTCATGTCTTCATGCTATTGGTTCCCTTGTTCATTGTGTCATGTTTTGATTGGTTTGTTCATGTCATGTGACCCTCATTGTTTGTTATTATTAGCCATGTCATTGCCTTTGTTCCCTGTCTTGTACTGAATGTATTTAACCTGCTGTCGGTGAGTGTTTTAGTCAAGTCTGTTCATGTCAAATCCAAAGTACAAACAGACGAAGACATCACCTTTGTAAATAAATCTGCACTTGGATTCACTAAGCTCTCGCCTCAATGGGCTATCTTTACAAATGTATGCAATTCAACAACAGTTTATTAAGTTTAACAAGAATTTAATTTTTAGGTGCTTGGAAATCGGTGGTGTTTTCCCCAAAAAAATCTGTTAACATTTTTCTGGATTAATAATCAAAAGGCATGTCTAATCAGCTGAATTCATAAAACTTTAACAATTTATAGAGAATTTTACAATAATAGGGCCCTATGAAATGTTTTATTATTTTCAGTCTATTTTAATTTTTCTGGATTTATAATGGATCAAAAACAGTTGTAATCACATTAAACGTTAACAATTCCTTTTCAAAAATTCAGAATTTTGTATTCCGAATCCAACATTTCAATTGTTTAAATACTTGCATACAGTCTATATATATATATATATATATATATATATATATATATATACAGGTGCATCTAAATAAATTAGAATGTCGTGGAAAAGTTCATTTATTTCAGTAATTCAACTCAAATTGTGAAACTCGTGTGTTAAATAAATTCAATGCACACAGACTGAAGTAGTTTAAGTCTTTGGTTCTTTTAATTGTGATGATTTTGGCTCACATTTAACAAAAACCCACCAATTCACTCTCAACAAATTAGAATATGGTGACATGCCAATCAGCTAATCAACTCAAAACACCTGCAAAGGTTTCCTGAACCTTCAAAATGGTCTCTCAGTTTGGTTCACTAGGCTACACAATCATGGGGAAGACTGCTGATCTGACAGTTGTCCAGAAGACAATCATTGACACCCTTCACAAGGAGGGTAAGCCACAAACATTCATTGCCAAAGAAGCTGGCTGTTCACAGAGTGCTGTATCTAAGCATGTTAACAGAAAGTTGAGTGGAAGGAAAAAGTGTGGAAGAAAAAGATGCACAACCAACCGAGAGAACCGCAGCCTTATGAGGATTGTCAAGCAAAATCAATTCAAGAATTTGGGTGAACTTCACAAGGAATGGACTGAGGCTGGGGTCAAGACATCGAGAGCCACCACACACAGACGTGTCGAGGAATCTGGCTACAGTTGTTGTATTCCTCTTGTTAAGCCGCTCCTGAACCACAGACAACGTCAGAGGCGTCTTACCTGGGCTAAAGAGAAGAACTGGACCGTTGCCCAGTGGTCCAAAGTCCTCTTTTCAGATGAGAGCAAGTTTTGTATTTCATTTGGAAACCAAGGTCCTAGAGTCTGGAGGAAGGGAGGAGAAGCTCATAGCCCAAGTTGCTTGAAGTCCAGTGTTAAGTTTCCACAGTCTGTGATGATTTGGGGTGCAATGTCATCTGCTGGTGTCGGTCCATTGTGTTTTTTAAAAACCAAAGTCACTGCACCCCTTTACCAAGAAATTTTGGAGCACTTCATGCTTCCTTCTGCTGACCAGCTTTTTAAAGATGCTGATTTCATTTTCCAGCAGGATTTGGCACCTGCACACACTGACAAAATCACCAAAAGTTGGTTAAATGACCATGGTGTTGGTGTGCTTGACTGGCCAGCAAACTCACCAGACCTGAACCCTATAGAGAATCTATGAGGTATTGTCAAGAGGAAAATGAGAAACAAGAGACCAAAAAATGCAGATGAGCTGAAGGCCACTGTCAGAGAAACCTGGGCTTCCAGACCACCTCAGCAGTGCCACAAACTGATCACCTCCATGCCACGCCGAACTGAGGCAGTAATTAAAGCAAAAGGAGCCCCTACCAAGTATTGAGTACATATACAGTAAATGAACATACTTTCCAGAAGGCCAACAATTCACTAAAAATGTTTTTTTTATTGGTCTTATGAAGTATTCTAATTTGTTGAGAGTGAATTGGTGGGTTTTTGTTAAATGTGAGTCAAAATCATCACAATTAAAAGAACCAAAGACTTAAACTACTTCAGTCTGTGTGCATTGAATTTATTTAATACACGAGTTTCACAAGTTTTACTGAAATTAATGAACTTTTCCAAGACATTCTTTTGAGATGCACCTGTGTGTGTGTATGTATATATATATATATATATATATATATATATATATATGTGTGTGTGTATTATTGCTCTTTTCTTGGTTTTGATTGCTTCTATTGACAATTGTCCTCATTTTTAAGTCGCTTTGGATAAAAGCATCTGCTAAATGATTGAATGTAGCTAAATGTAAAACACAAATCCCAGATTTCAACATGATCTCAGACTTTTGGACCCCACTGCATGTAATGTTGGTGGTATATATGAATTATGGAATAACATTTATATGATCTGCTGTTGGTTGATCTGCATCGCTGTGATTGACCGGTGTCATCAGCTCACCGTTTGGATCAAAGTCCTGGAAGTAGGTGGGGCAGAGCTGGATGGCGGTGCCGGGGGCGGAGTCTGCCCAACAGAGCCAACCATCCCAGGTGCGGTTACAGTACGGGCCTGCAGGGGGCCACACACACACACACACACACACACACACACACACACCATAGTGAAGAAAACCATCTTCATTGATCTGAATAATCACACTATTGTCTTCTCTGGAGCTACTTTACAGCTGCAACTGAATTTGCTTCATAATTGATGAATTTTACTACATTAACGCTGATACTTTAATGTTTATCACTGTGAATGAATCAATTTTTCTCATATAAAACACTAGAAATAAATGTGACTTGAGAATATAGATTTTTTTACCAGTGAAATACTGAAACATCATTAAAGCAAAATAAATGTGGCTTGTTTTCAGAGAACAGATTTTGAACAGAACAGAATTATTATTATATACTATTATAGCATTCATTACTAATTAAATTAGATTTTATTTTTCTATTTTCAGTTTTGATTTTAGTAATTGTCATATGTTGGTGAGGTACAAACGCACGGTGACGAAGGAGATCAACAAAAGGTATTTTAATTAGATTAATCCAGGAGACAAGACAAATAAACCAACTTAACCCATGTGTATTAGAACGGAGATAAAGGGAGAACTGAGGGCTTATAGGCAGGGGCCAAACAAAGGGAACTAATGGGATAATTAACAAGACACCAGGTGAACAGAACGACTAATTAAAGAGCCTGGGGAAAACTAGATCACGGGGAAGACCGAAAACAACAGACATGGACAATTATTATGTGCTTTTGACATTTGCATTATTTTCTAAACTAATTTTATTTATTTTTATTTCCTTTTAGAAATTTTAGTACTTAAACTTTTTTTCCTCTATCAGTTGCCAAGGCAACATTTCTAACTTTTATCTAGGTTTTTTTAGGTTTAAGAGTTTTGTTTACTGTAATAAATATTTTTTTTTACATTTTTATTTCAGCTTGATTTTATTTAAAGAAAATTATTTTAATAGAATATTAAACTATTTTAATAGAACAATAACAGGCGTATAAGACTGTTCTTGTTCTGAACATATATTTAACAAAGTTGCTAATGGGGTAAAATAAATAAATAAATATATATATAATTACTATTATTATTATTAATTTGAAACATACATATAACAAAGTTGTCAATAGGTAAGAAAAATAAACATATATCAAAATAAAATATAAGATATATAATAATAATTAAATTAATAATAATAAAAAGTGTTAATATATCATGCAATTTTGCTTCTTAAGTAAATGTTTAGCTGTTTTCCTGTAAGTACATTAACTCCAGAATAAACACTGGTTTATGGAGCAGAAACACTCGAGACTAAAGCGAGTTTCCTTATAACTCTCCAGTGTACAATCATAGGAAACCAACTCTGACGCTACAAATCACTTCCTGTCTTTCAGAAGAGAGAACAGTGGATTCTGGGAGTTTTATCTCCACACCAGCCATAAAGAGACGATTAAATTAGAGTTACATAATTACACACTAATTATTACTGTATGCCAGGGTTCCTCAATAGGCGACCCGCAGGCCGAGAGAAAACATGTTTGGCCCGCACTAATTTCAAATAATGTGTCATGAAAATTCAAACGCAGCATCAGAAAGCGACATTAGCTTACAGCGTGTCTACACGGACACGAGCGGCGCGACAAAATACAGCAGAACTTATTATAATCAGTGATGCTGTCTACACTGGATGCACATAATCATCGCCTGAGATTATCACTGTCATATTTTGTCTGTTGTCCCTGCTGTGACGTCACAGAAAATAAAAAAACATTTGTAAAATAGAATTCAGTGTCGCTTATTGCCACGTGTCGCTGTCGCGGGAGGTTACGACAAAAATTACATTGAAAAGATACTTTTTATCGTGTCACGTCTGGTTGGGACACACGGTGTTACAGTTAGATCCCATCTTGTGACAATATTTTAACAAAAGCAACAATAATATAATAATTGTACCAATAAGAATAATATATATATATATATTGTGACGGGAGGAGCCAACGACAGACACAGTGGGTGTGGCGTCAGGCCTCGGAGAGGTTTTTATTAAACAAAAATAATAAAAAGAAAGTGTCCAGGGGGAATAAGTGTCCATAAAACAGGGGGGATCTGGTGTCCTCGATGTGCTGCGGGGCTCGTGAAGGAGGGCAGTGTTCCAAAAGGGAAGGGTCCAGGCAAGGGGCGGAGTCAGGTGGCCGCACACGCTCCCGCGGTCCGGGGCACGAGGGGCGGCGGCTTCTCTGGAGCGGCGGCTCTTCCTGTGCCACTTACTGGCCCATTGGCGGGATGGACGGCCCGGCATCCTGGCCCGACGGCCGTTATACGGGTGCGGCTTGCACGATGACCCTGGAGGTTCCGCGACTCACATCCTCGGCGGCGCGATGTCCCTCGACGCACCCTTCCTGGACCCACGAGGACACCAGTGTGCATGCACGGGGGAAGAGACCGGTCTCCCGAGGAGAGGCGCGCTCGGCATTTAACGGCGGCGGTGATGAGGCTTAATTCAGTCCAGCTGTGCCTCATCACACGCCGCCAGCCCACGTTAGTCCCACGCCCCTCCTCTCATCCACCCACTCCAGTCGGGAGCCTGGTGAAGGGCGGCGAATAAGGGACGGGGTGGTGATGATGATGAGGGGGAGGGCCACCGATCCGTCACATTCCCCCCCCAAGCGACATCCCCGTCATCGGTCGCCGCCCACGCAGGAGTGCTACCTTCCTCAACCAGGCTCCATACGGTCGGAGTGGCCGGGGCAGGGATTCCTCTCCGGGCGAACCTCCCTCTCGCACCGCGCCGGAACAGGGACAGAGAAACCGGTATTAGTCGACAGCCTCAACCAACCACAGGGTAAGATGACAATTGACTAGATGTCACTTACCCCTTCGGTGGCTGGGAGGCCGTCTCCGTCGTTTCTCCGTCCCACGCGCTTCTTCACGAACTTCAGCGGGCGAGAGGGGATGACGTCTTCAGATGTTGCCCAACTGCGCTGTCTAGGCTCCGCCTTGCCCGCATTCTCCACCACTGTGACGGGAGGAGCCAACGACAGACACAGTGGGTGTGGCGTCAGGCCTCGGAGAGGTTTTTATTAAACAAAAATAATAAAAAGAAAGTGTCCAGGGGGAATAAGTGTCCATAAAACAGGGGGGATCTGGTGTCCTCGATGTGCTGCGGGGCTCGTGAAGGAGGGCAGTGTTCCAAAAGGGAAGGGTCCAGGCAAGGGGCGGAGTCAGGTGGCCGCACACGCTCCCGCGGTCCGGGGCACGAGGGCCGGCGGCTTCTCTGGAGCGGCGGCTCTTCCTGTGCCACTTACTGGCCCATTGGCGGGATGGACGGCCCGGCATCCTGGCCCGACGGCCGTTATACGGGTGCGGCTTGCACGATGACCCTGGAGGTTCCGCGACTCACATCCTCGGCGGCGCGATGTCCCTCGACGCACCCTTCCTGGACCCACGAGGACACCAGTGTGCATGCACGGGGGAAGAGACCGGTCTCCCGAGGAGAGGCGCGCTCGGCATTTAACGGCGGCGGTGATGAGGCTTAATTCAGTCCAGCTGTGCCTCATCACACGCCGCCAGCCCACGTTAGTCCCACGCCCCTCCTCTCATCCACCCACTCCAGTCGGGAGCCTGGTGAAGGGCGGCGAATAAGGGACGGGGTGGTGATGATGATGAGGGGGAGGGCCACCGATCCGTCACATTATACATGTGTAGGTCAGTGGCCCTTGGCTTGGTGTTGTTGGCAGGATTCGGCCCTCGGTGAAAACTAATTGAGCAACCCTGCTGTATGCTCATTAAACCATTATCAGCTTCCTCCAAGTCCCTCCATAAAAGACTGAATGATCGTGATGTGAATCCATTATCAGTCCCACCGGAGACAAACACAGGAAACTGTTACATAACAGCGAGATATCAATATTAATGGAAGAAAATCTTTAATGATGGAGCTGCTTTGCTACACGGTTTAGGGTTTTTATAATTAAACTAAACTTAAAAAAATTATTTACATTCATTAAAATAAAACGATCTTTAACTGAAATATAAAATAAAATAAACCTCTTCAATTAGTCGCCAAGGCAACATTTCTCATTTTTAACTGCAATAAAAATAATAAAAACTATTAACAAAACAAATAAAAATGACAGAAACTTGCACAAAACACACACAAAAAAACTTCAGCTGAAATTAAAACAAAAACAGAAAATATAAAAATACAACTAATTCATTATATTATACTATAACACTGTCACACCATTAAAACAAAATAAATATTGCCAGTGCTATTTTAGCATTGTTATTATGAATATTTTAAATTAGCTTTTATTTTTATATTTTAATTTTTAATTTTAGTTTGTCATTTTTGTGTGTGCTTTTGCCATTTAATAATAAAAAAAAAAAAAATATATATATATATATATATATATATATATATATATATATATATATATATATATATATATATATATTTTTTTTTTTTTTTTTCATTTAGCCTAAATTTAGTTTTTCAGTTTGTTTTAATAAATAAATTACAAAATAATAATAATAAACTTATTTTATTTCAGTTTTTTGGCAAGGCAATGTTTGTAATGTTCGTGTGTTTTTTTATTATTATGTTATTTTATTATTTTTTTTATTTGTATTGTATTTTATTTCAGCTTTATTTAAATGAATGATGACTATTTTTAATAGTTTTTGTTAACAATAACACCACAGAGAGTGTGATCTTGTTTTAAACATGTATTTAACAAAGATGCTAAGGGGCCAAAAATGAATGATATATTAGGCTAATATAATAAATATATTCACTGAAAAAAGTCTTAATATGTTATGCAATTCTGCTTCTTAAGAAAGCCTACAAAATCCTTGTATCATGTGCTCACAAGTATTAATGTAATTGTTTGAATGACCGCTATGGCTCTGTATTTGTGTGTGTTGATGTGTTGTCGGTGTGTGTCTCACCCGGGTCTCTGCGCGGCGGATCGTACATGATCTTCAGGTAACACTCAAACTGAGCCGAGAGGATCTGCTTGCGCGTCACGCTCAGGTCAGCAGAGGATTCTGGGATATCCGCCGCCACGAACATGTCTTCACCGCGACACAGCTGCGACATTTACACAGAAACACCAGAGTGCTTTTCTCATTAGTATTATTAATACTATTATCATTATTTCATATATTTAATTTATTTATATTATTAATCTTTCTATTTAGCTTAAAATATTTTAGTTTTAGTATTTAGTACTTCCAATTAAACTTAATTTATTTTATTTTTGTAATTTTGTTGTGTGCTTTTGTCATTTTTATTATTTTTTTTTTTTTACATTTCAATTTAGCTAAAAAAATTGTTTTTCAGTAATTTTAAGTTTTACTTCAACTTTGACATATTTCATTTCAATTCACTTATTTGCCAATTTTCCAATTTCAATTTTCTCTTATTTCTAATTATGTCATTTTAAGTTAAACCTTTTCATCTAATATATATATATATATATATATATATGTATGTATAAAAAAATTCAGCTTTATTTCAATGAACTAAATTATTTTAACGCTGCAAATGAAAGATAGCCTGTTCTTGTTTTGTTTAGAAAAATAAATGTATTAAGTATATATATAGAGAGAGAGACATTATTATTATATTATTAATATCTTTATTATTATTATTATTATTAATATTATTCTTTAAATATTATAGTATTTATGTATCCTACATTTACTAATAATGTTACATTTACTCATTTTAACATTAACTAATACTCAACATTTACATTTACATATTTTTAAACCATAAGTTTATTAACATTAGTTAACAGACTGTGATCTAACATGAAGAAACCAGGAACATATTTTTATTAATAATTAACATTAACAAAGTTAACAATAAATGCTGTATACAAAAAAAATATATACTGGTCATAGTCAGCATTACTATCTTTAACTATAACTAAAAGCATTTAAGAAAAACAATATGTGCAATATTTTTTTTAGCTAATTGCCAAAGCAATATTTCTCATTTTTCTTTAGTTTAACTTGAAGTACTAAAATAACTTTTAAAGAATACTATATATATATATATATATGGAGCACAAAAGCAGTCATAAGCAGCACAGGTATATTTGTAGCAATAGCCAACAATACATTGTATGGGTCAAAATTATCTGTAAATATATGAAAACTTCATTTTTGATTATTAATATGCATTGCTAAGTACTTCATCTGCACAAATTTAAAGGTGATTTTCTCAACATTTTGATTTTTTTTGCACCCTCAGATTCCAGCCAAATATCGTCCGATCCTAACAAACCATACATTAATGGAAAGATTATTTATTCAGCTTTCAGATTAAAAAAAGGTAATATTTAATATTAATAAATGAGAGCTTGTAAAGTGTAAATGTTTATTATTTTCTGCAATTATGTTCTGCAACATGCATATATATAGCAACATAACTCATTATTAATAAATATAAGTTTAAAGACCTTATTGTTTGATAAATAATGATATGATATTTGATGGGACTCACGTGTGTGTCCAGCAGTGTTGTGAGCAGGAGCAGGACCGAGGGGTTTGGTGTCATGATGATCTGAAGGTGGCGCTAGAGAGCATCTGCGTCTGCAGCACAAACACAAACATCTGCATCTTAACACTGCTTCATCAAACACTCGTGCTTCAGTGTTTCTCCCAGCTGCTGTGACATTAGTGTGAGACGTTCATGAGAACGCGCTTGTTTACTCAGAGAGAGGATGTCTGTAAACACAGCGGTCAAAGCCCTGCGGCCGCAGATTCACACCACACTCCATTAAACACTCGCTTCCACATTAAACCTGCTCCTCCCCAGACCTCAGGAGCTCACCAGAGCATTCATGACCATTCGTGCCTTTAAGTCGAAAGTTTCATGCATATTACAGTTTTTTTCAGCTGCTTACACACATTTTCAAAACTTTGCCTCTTTGTTTTTTTTCCAAACTTTACACACAAACCCAAGAATTGCACACACAAAATGCAAAAAGCCTCACTTATCTCTTGCAAAATGAAGCACTGCATTCAAAATATCAAAAGCAAATATTTGCAAACACCTTTTCCATAATATTAGCCCAATATTAGTTAAATTTGTGTGTGTTGCATAGAGAGTTGTGTGTTGTGTTTTGCAAAAAATGATTTATGAAATTGAAAACGGAGTCAAAGGTTGAGAATGACTATAATATTATAAATAATATTAGAATAGTGTTGTTATTATATTAAAAAATATTATAAATAAAACATACGTTATTTAATAAAATGTATATATTTCTGTGAAAAATCAAATGTATATATGAATCATATACAGTATGTATATTTTATTTATATTAATAAATTCAACATTAATTATACTAAATACATGTAGCATACATATAGTACACACACACACACACACATGTTATTGGAACCAACTTTCCTGTTGCCCTGCTTTGGATTTACACTCCTGCGAGGCTGCTGTTAGTGTTGATTCCTCCTGCATGGCCTTAAGGTACACTGTTTGTCAGCTGTTCAAACTAAAGCGGAACTATTGTTTGACAAATGACGTTTACACAATCTGCGGAGATGTTGGAATTCTTCGGCGTAAACGCTACATCCATCGCTCTTCAAGGCGCAGTTTTGTTCATCTGTCATCTGTTGTGTCCTATCCCACATTTTTTCGTAAACCTCAATGGCTGCTGTACAGACCTGCTGGGATTAACTATAACAACTTGTCTGTGCCTATACATAAAGAGATCTCTCGGGCATTTTCTGAGTCCCCGCGCCTGTTGAAATCGGCGTTTTTTAATGCTCGTTCTGTTAACAACAAAGCTGTGACTTTATCTGAATTTATTGTGGAAAAAAAACTGGACATTCTATGTCTGGTTGAAACATGGCACAAGCAGTCGGATGGTCTGCTTTTTAACGAACTTACTCCTGCTGGCTTCGGGTTATTTGATCTCCCACGATCCTCTGGTAGAGGTGGGGGTATCATTGTGTTGTATAATCAACAATACAGATTAAGTCCCGTAGCTGCTCCTTTGTTTAATTCATTTGAATGCCTCGTTCTGACTACTTCTGAGTCTTCTCCTACTGCTATAGTTACAGTCTACCGGCCTCCTAAGGCAAACAAAGACTTTTTACCTGAATTTGCAGAGCTGTTGTCCTATTTGTGCCTCAGATTTGAGAGAACTCTTATTCAGGGGGATTTTAACATCCACATGGACAAAAAAGATTCTGCATTAACAAAAGACTTTTTGTCTTTACTGGAGTGCTTTGACTTGAATCAGTTTGTTGAGTGTTTTACACATAACAAAGGACACATTTTGGACCTGGTGATTTCAAGTGGTTCTCTTGTGTCTCAGTTGTTTACTGTTGATTTGGGATTGTCTGATCATCTGGCAATCTTTTTTGATCTGTATTTACCTGGTGCTAATATTTCCTCATCTCGTATTATGACATATCGGAAATGGAGATCAATTGAGCTTTCTGATTTTTCTGTTTTTATTGATTCCTCATTAAGTAGTTTTTCTTTGTCTGATCCATTAGAGACAAAGGTTTCCATGTTAAATTCTGTTCTCCTGTCTGGCCTGGATACCTTTGCTCCTCAAAAGTCATGTTCTGTTTCTTTTGTGCGTCCTGCTCCTTGGTATAATGATGATTTGCGTATGATGAAAACATCTTGTCGTAAAATGGAGCGGAAGTGGCGTCTTTCTGGTTTGACTGTTAATTATGAAGCTTGGAAAGATTGTTTACAAGAGTATAAGGTTAGAATGGTTTCTGTTAGATCGGATTATTTTTCTAAGATGATTGATGACAACAAAAGAAACCCAAGACAACTGTTTAACTGTATTAACAGATTGCTGAAGTGTAATAGTTCTTTACATGTTACTGCTTCAACTCATCTTTGTAATAAGTTTCTTGACTCTTTTGCTACCAAGATTGACAATGTACGCAAGGGTATTTGTGCTTCTATTTTATTGTCGCCCTCTCCGGTTTCTTATTCCGGTACTGTTTTTTCAAATTTTTGTACACTTGATTCATATTCTCTTCAAAAGGAGGTTTCTCAAATGAAACCAGTCACTTCTTTGCTTGATCCCATACCTACTAGTCTGTTTCAGTCATGTTTTGCTTCCTTGTGTCCTGTTGTTTTGAGTATTATAAATGACTCTTTGTGTACTGGGGTTGTCCCGCCAAGTTTTAAAATTGCTGCAGTTACCCCAGTACCAAAGAAGACAAATATTGACTGTGTAAACCTTTCAAATTTTCGTCCAATATCTAATCTTCCTCTTCTTGCTAAAATTCTGGAGCGAGTGGTTGCTTCTCAGTTAATTTCTCATTTGACTGAAAACAATCTTTTTGAACCTTTACAATCTGGCTTCCGCAAATTTTATAGTACTGAAACAGCATTGGTCAAGGTTACTAATGATTTGTTAATTGCTTCAGATTCTGGTTATCTTTCGATCTTGATCCTGTTTGATCTCAGTGCCGCTTTTGACACTGTAGATCATTCGGTTTTAATTACTCGTCTAGAAACTGTTTTTGGGGTCTCTGGTATTGCACTTAATTGGTTTAAGTCCTACCTCTCTGATCGTAAGCAATTTGTTACCATGGGTGGATTTAGGTCTAAAATTGGTGTTGTGCAATCTGGAGTCCCTCAGGGATCAATTTTGGGCCCCTTGCTTTTTAACATCTATATTTTTACTCTTGGTCAGCTTTTGCGATCTCTTGGTCTAAAATTTCACCTTTATGCAGATGATACTCAGATTTATATGCATACTAAACCTAACGATCTTGTGTCTGTTGATTTTCTTTCCACATGTATTTCTAGGATAAAAGAATGGATGTCACAAAATTTTCTTTGTCTTAACAGTGAAAAAACTGAGGTTATGCTCATTGGTTCACCTCACCAATTACGTAAAGCTGGGTCGATTACTTTGTCCGTTGATGGTTCAGTTATGGAGTTTAAAACAAAACTAAAGAATTTGGGGGTTATTTTCGACTCCAATTTAACTTTTGAACCTCATGTTCAAAGCACTGTTAAAACATCATTTTTTCATCTTAGAAATATTGCCAGACTACGTCCAATGCTGTCCTTTCCTGTTGCTGAGAGGTTGATTAACACTTTTGTGTTTACTCGGATTGATTATTGTAATGCCTTGTTGGCTGGGGCGTCAAAAGCTACCCTAAACAAATTGCAGGTAGTGCAAAACTCGGCTGCTAGAATCCTTACTAGAACTAGGATGAGAGATCATATTACACCAGTCTTGGAGTCTTTGCATTGGCTTCCTGTTAGTTTTAGGGTTGATTTTAAAATTTTGATGCTTACTTACAAGGCTTTACATGGGTTGGCACCTCAATATTTATCTGAGCTTTTAATTCCTTATATTCCAACACGTGACCTTCGCTCTTCTGAAACTGGTCTTCTAACTGTTCCTTTAACCCGTTTAAGATTGATGGGCGATAGGGCTTTTTCATCATTAGCTCCTAAACTGTGGAATTTTTTACCGATTGAGATAAGGCAAGCTAAAAATCTTAGCACTTTTAAATCTCGTCTTAAAACTCATTTTTTTAGGGTAGCTTTTAATTAAAAAATTTGTATTTTTATATTTGTTGTGTTTTTGATTGTTATTGTGTATGGTTTTATTTGTTGTTGTAAAGCGCTTTGAGATCTCCATTTAAAAGCGCTATAGAAAATAAAGTTTATTATTATTATATATATATATATAAAATAACAAATTATTAATAAATAAAATATTATAATTTAAAAAATGTTTATATGAATTATAAATGTATCTTTTTGTATATTTTGTATATTTATAGATTTAATATTAATTGTATTCCATTAAATATGTACTATATAACAAGTTATTATATATTATTATTATTATTATTATTATTAATTTAATTATTTTCTTCAATAAATAAAATGTATGAATTTTTTATCTTTAATTATTTATCTTTTGTGTATATTACTAATTTAATATTAACTCCTAATTACATGCATCATCCTATATATTACATAACTTGTTTTATATAATAACTAATATTATATATATACACACACACACACACACACACACACACAAAATATTTAACAAAATGTATATTTTAAATTAAAAATGTATTTTTAAATTAAAACTGTAATACTAACAACAACAAATTATTTTATACTATTATTAATTATTACAGATTATTATTATTATTATTAATTATTAAAAACAAACATTAATATTTCATAAATAATATCCCTTATTATATAAAAGCAATTTAAATTCACACACCTCAGTCGGCAGCAATGGTTTAAAAATAGATTCATCTCAAATTCTGACCAAATCTGTGTAAAACAACGTCGTATCTTTAACTCATCAGACTAAACTATCCTCTTTCACACACGAGTCGCTCATAACAACAATCACGTCACTCTTTCTGATTGTGTTTGCGATGAAAGAAAGGAAACGCGTGGAGTGGATTATTATCAGCAGCTTTCTGTAATAACTGTGGGTCAAACTACTAAACTACTCAAAGCACAGGACAGACGGAGCAGCGGGTAGTTAGTTACTGGTTAGTTAGCTGGTTACTGGAGCGCTGAGAAGCGTCTGGCTTCCTGTCGGGTCACTCTCTGCAGCGTCTCGAGGGGAGAAACCAGTGTTTGTGAACATTACACAGTCAGTCTTTCCCATGAGTTTCAGGTCAAAGGTCACCATCATGAGAAACATCCACTGGACAAACGTCCCAGGATTTTTAATTACCGCTGCAAACCACCAGAGGATGAGTGCTATTTCAGCATCACAGACACGACACGAACCATACCGCAGAAAAATCACTATGATATCATCACAAATGTGGAGCAATATGGTCAAATAAATAAACAATTACTTTATTAAATAGTAATGCAATATGTGCACACTAAAGGTGTTTGGAATCACTAGCATAACATTTCCTTTAATATTTAAATATTAAGCTAACTGCTTTCATAAATGGAACAAAGTAATAAAATACATAATATCAAATTTTTATTTTATGTTTATATTTATATCATTTAATATAAAATTACACAAAATAAATGATAATATTCTAAATAAAAAATTACTTTATTAAATAATACTACAAAATCTGCAGGTGTTTAGAATCACTAATATTTTGTTGAATATATATATATATATATATATATATATATATATATATATATATATATATATATATGCACACGCACACACCTAATTAGCTATATTTAAATTAACTAATTAATTAAATCACTAGCCGGTTGCTTTTATAAATTCAGCAATATGAAAAAATGCATAACTGTTTAATACAAAATGATATAAAACAATTATAATATTCAAAATAAACAATTATTTTATACAAGAAGTGGAAACTAATGTTTATAAAATAATACTAGCATTACATTTTGTTTAAGATTTAAATAATATTAATATAAATAATATAGTTAAATAATTCAAATTTAAAGAAATAAGTAAATAAAATCACTGCAACATGGCATTATGCTAATTGCTTTTATAAATACAGCAATAAAATAAAAATGCATGAATGTTTAATATAAAATTTCATTAAGTAAATGATAATATTCAAAATTAACTATTATTTTATTAAATAATACAAGATGTGCGAGCTAATGGAGTTTGGAATCACTAGCATGATGTTTTTTTTATATTTAAATATTAAATATATTTAAATAGTAATATTTGAATATTAAATATATTTAAATAAATATTCAACGTTTAAAATATTAAAATAATTTATTCCATATCTGTGCATTTTTATAGCCTGACCGTGTTTGACTGTAGATCTTAAGTTAAAAGCTTCTGGTTCCTCTTGGAGAAAGGTATTTCTGTTCTGAGGAGCAACAGGAAGCAGAAAGAGAAGAGAGGCCTGACTTCCTGTGCTGTCTGTGAGTTTCCGTCCTGCTCTGTAACATGAGGACAAAAATAAGCCATTGTTGCACCTGTAGAAACGAGACGAAACCAGCAAAACACCTCCAAACACCTCAGTGTCCGACGAGCGCCGATCGCTCCGAATCCAGAAGAGATTCCAGAAAACAGGAACATGATGTCGAGGTTTTAGAGACGAACCAACGCCAAAACCTCATCAAACGCAACCCTGATCATTTTACATTCACACTAATTACACAAATAACTGATAGATTACAGAGCTGAAGAGAAACAGCTGATCACGTGCAAATCATCTACAGTCATGCCTGTGTGTGTGTGTGTGTGTGTGTGTGTGTGTGTGTGTGTGTGTGTGTGTGTGTGTGTGTGTGTGTGTGTGTGTGTGTGTGTGTGTGTGTGTCTGTAAGGGGTAGGTTTAGGTGTAGGGTTTGTGTAGAGCAATAGCACATACAGTAAGTACAGTATAAAAACCATTACAACTATGGAGAGTCCCCACTTTTCACAAAAACAAATATGTGTGTGTATGTGTGTGTGTGTGTGTGTGTGTGTGTGTGTGTGTGTGTGTGTGTGTGTGTGTGTGTGTGTGTGTGTGTATGTGTGTGTGTGTGTGTGTGTGTGTGTGTGTGTGACATCCTCTTAGTCAAAGATTATACGCTTTCTTATTTTCCCATTGCTGAGTCCAAAAATAACAGTGTATGACTGGAGGAGAGCCAGTAAACTACAACCAGACCACTGAGAGAAAGAGACCAAACACACACACACACACACACACACACACACACACACACACACACAGTCCTTCATTACCTGACACATAAAATATTTAAACTATTTCTACGTAAAACAAACCAGATTTGTACCAAATCAGTACAAAATGTGAGTGCTGTTCTTCTGTGCAAAACTCACTGTCACTGCTGGTGGTTGCTATTAGTTGTCAGGGTGCTCTGAGTGGTTGTTAGGGTGTTGTCCGGGTGTTTTGAGTGTTGTCAGGGTGTTCTGAGTGGTAGTGTGTTGTCAGGGTGTTCTGAGTGGTAGTGTGTTGTCAGGGTGTTCTGAGTGGTAGTGTGTTGTCAAGGTGTTTTGAGTGTTGTCAGGGTGTTCTGAGTGTTAGGGTGTTGTCAGGGTGTTCTGAGTGGTAGGGTGTTGTCAGGGTGTTTTGAGGTGTTGTCAGGGTGTTCTGAGTGTTAGGGTGTTGTCAGGGTGTTCTGGGTGGTAGTGTGTTGTGAGGGTGTTCTGAGTGTTGTCAGGGTGTTCTGAGTGTTAGGGTGTTGTCAGGGTGTTCTGGGTGGTAGGGTGTTGTCAGGGTGTTTTGAGTGTTAGGGTGTTGTCAGGGTGTTCTGGGTGGTAGTGTGTTGTGAGGGTGTTCTGAGTGTTAGGGTGTTGTCAGGGTGTTCTGGGTGATAGTGTGTTGTGAGGGTGTTCTGGGTGTTAGGGTGTTGTCAGGGTGTTCTGGGTGGTAGTGTGTTGTGAGGGTGTTCTGAGTGTTAGGGTGTTGTCAGGGTGTTCTGGGTGGTAGTGTGTTGTGAGGGTGTTCTGAGTGTTAGGGTGTTGTCAGGGTGTTCTGGGTGGTAGTGTGTTGTGAGGGTGTTCTGAGTGTTAGGGTGTTGTCAGGGTGTTTTGAGTGTTGTCAGGGTGTTCTGAGTGGTAAGCTGTTGTTAGGGTGTTCTGAGTGGTAGGGCGATGTCAGGGTGTTCTGGCTGGTAGGGTGTTGTCAGGGTGTTCTGAGTGGTTGATAGGGCGTTGTATGTGGTTGTAAGGGTGTTGTCAGGGTGTTTTGAGTGGTAAGCTCTTGTTAGGGTGTTCTGAGTGGTAGGGCGATGTCAGGGTGTTCTGGCTGGTAGGGTGTTGTCAGGGTGTTCTGAGTGGTTGGTAGGGCGTTGTATGTGGTTGTAAGGGTGTTGTCAGGGTGTTTTGACTGGTAGGCCATTGTTAGGGTGTTCTGAGTGGTAGGGCGATGTCGAGGTGTTCTGGTTGGTAGGGTGTTGTCAGGGTGGTTGGTCGGGCATTGTAGGTCGTTGGTAGGGTGTCAGTGTGTTCTGACTGGAAGGGCATTGTTAGGGTGTTCTGGATCGTATGGCGTTGTCAGTGTGTTCTGATTGGTAGGGCATTATTAGGGTGTTCTGAGTGGTTGCTAGGGCGTTGTCAGAGAGTTCTAAGTGGTAGGGCATTGTCACGGTGTTCTGGATGCTACGGCATTGACAGTGTGTTATGGTTGTTAGGGCTTTGTCAGTGTTTTCTGATTGGTAGGGCGTTGTTAGGGTGTTCTGAGTGGTTGTTAGGGCGTTGTCAGTGTGTTCTGATTGGTAGGGCGTTGTTAGGGTGTTCTGAGTGGTTGTTAGGGCGTTGTCAGGGTGTTCTGGATGGTATGGAGTTGTCAGAGTGTTCTGGTTGTTAGGGAATTGTCAGGGTTTTCTGAGTGATTGGATCTGTAGTTTTGAGGATATGCCATTACAGATCTAAGGTCTGACTCTGAATTGCAGTGAAGTCTCTCCTGATTCTCCAGGATGGCTTTGGCTGCAGGACAGTGATATGTTGAGCCAAATGAGAGACCTTGACCTGTTACAACTGTGACATCTCCCTATATGGAGAACAGCAGCCAAGGAAACACATCTGGAACACTCAAAATACAGCATGAATCAGTGTCTAAACCAGACTGAGGTTCTGTTTCAAACCCTAGTGAGCTCCTTACATGAGCAGCTGCATACTAACTCAAATCAAATCAAACATCATTAGTGACCTCATTAGTAAAGCTGATGCGATTCATGTGAACAAATGATTACAATAGACATCAGAATACACAATAGTCTAACAAGCATAAAAATATAAAACAAAAATAAATAATAAATAACTTAAAACAAAAGTATTGCATACAACAGTCCATGTATAATTAGACTGAACAATTTTCCACCAATAATTAAAATTTTCCTCAATTTTTTTGGACCAAATTCTATTTATAATAATAATAATAATTCTATCATACATAAATTAAAATGAGGATTTTTAGAATAGATATTTTCTATATAAACCAGTATTAAATTATTAATAAAATTTATAATGAACATTTCTCTCCTTTTTTCCACTGTAGTTGCTGTGCATTATAGGATTACCTTGCTATGTGAAGGAAAGTGTAATATTTCCTTTAAATTTGGCCAAAACAAGGCACCATAATCGAAAACATGCATGTGATGCCTCAAAATGTATCCTATCTAGCCTGCACACTAGCTTTTGGAACAGAACCGCATTGTTAAGATAAAAAGGTATATTCTATTCTTATAACGATTAGAATTAAACAAAGAACACCTTGGCAACCACATTGCATTGCGAGGGAGTTTGCAACATTTTCAGAAATCTAGTTTGTTAGATTAAAGCCACAAAGTAAACTCACAAATTGAGTTCAGCTCTTTCGAGGTTGTGAAAGCGATGGTGTAAAACTAACAGACCCTATTAATACACCAAACAGCTGCCTGGCAGGGCAACATGTCCCAGCAGCACAGGGTGGGCACTGTGCCCTCGTACACTTGTGACGCCTCTTTAGTGCCCTTGAAAGTGGACATGGCTGAGAGGTTTACTACAGAGTCTTCAACACAGCCAGACTGACCACAAAACAATAACAGCAGCATGTCAATACGCCATTTACAGACATACATTTATTTTGTTGACTGTATGTAACTGCATTATGTATTTGTCACAATATTCACTGTATATTTGATAGTGTGAAAGAGCCTCCAAATCTGCATTTTAAGTATAAGTCCTTTGTTATAAGTACTGTGGATTGCACAATAGCACATTAACATTGCAATACCATGATACTGACTGACTACCATATTCATATACCATGATATTTAAATGATCCTACATGTCCAAACACCTATGGCAAGTTTTTGTGGAATCTCAACCAAAGAAATAAAAGCAGATTAATATTAAAACAATAATTTAACTATGCAAACCCTCTCTATGTAGCCTGCATAAGCATATTATATTAGTAGCCAAATTTTTAACTTGCAATGAAAAAACCGCTCAATATAATTCTGCAGTAGCCTAATTAACAAATAAATTCATAACGTTATAAAATCAATGTTAAATTCTTTGTCATTACCATAAGATCACACTTTTAAGACATTTTAAAATGATACTCATATACCATGATATTTAAAGGGACCTGCCATTTGCTGAAACTCATCTAAGCATCTAATATGAATGTAAAAACTGTTAAATTTCGTTCTGTGCCAAATACCAAATACATTACACGTTATTAAATCATAATTAGTTTTTCGACGAGTTTAGCACTGAAGGAGACCTGACAAGCACTTTATGTTTATGAAACAACACAATGAAAGACTCAAATCACGACATAATAAATGAGAAATAATGAAAGCAGTGAAGTTTCGTACCGTTCCGAGTGTGTTTGGTCCTCATGAGCGTCTGAAGATCTGCGGCTCTCCGGCGACTGCAGGCGGCGCGTCCCCACCCCGAGACGCGGAAATTAACCATCTGTCCTGATTACATTACATTTACATCATTATCAATATCAGCTATTTCATTTACTACATTTCAACGAATTGTTTGAAACAAATTAAAGGAGTATTTAAGTGTGGTTGCAGACTTGCAGTAGCGCGTTATGTTAATACAACAGCGCCACCTGCTGTCAACATGCGGCTATTGGTGGTGATGTTACAATCAAAATCAGTAAGATTCAAACTTACTCAAATAATTATATATAAAAATAAAATAAAAACAATAACCCACTAATAACCCACTTTTTTTCTTTTTTTTTAAGATACAATACAATAATAATAGAATAAGTAGAATAATACATGCTAACAATTAGAGGTCTGTACCACTAAACATTATAAAACAGTATTTAGTGTTGAATGAGTAGAAACAAATAGAAGAAACAGAAATTTGGCTCTAAAATCTCTGATATTCAAAGTCGACCTAGACAAAACGATCTAAAGCTCTGTTAAAGCAGTCAAACCCTGCTAAAAAAAAAACAACAAAACAATAGAAGCCCAATAGAAACCATTACATAAATTCCAATGATTTCCATTAAAATACCATTATGAACCATTAGCTTTTTCCAGTAAAATCCATTACAAAATCCCTTTTTGTGGTGTGTTTTGGGCATTTTTCCAATAGGATTTAACATCCCACCAATAGAATCATCACATACAGACACCATTATAGTGTCCATTAAAACCATTACATTTTCTATTGTGTTTTGGGCAGGCTTCTATTGTTTTTTTCAGCAGGGTAGCATATTCAGTGCCCTCATAAGGTGCATTTATTACTTTTTTTTTTTTTTTAACCGGGCAACACGGTAATTAACCAGTAGTTTTACTACTACTATAAAAAATAAAATAAAATAAAATATTTCGGCTACTATAGTGAAACCATGGTAACCACAAATTAACCATGGCTTTTCTACACTAACCATAGTTTAACCATGGTATGCTATTTGTAGTAAAATTGTGATTATACAAATAGAAATCAATACGCCAAAAAAATAAATAAATAAATAAAAACATACAACAGTTTTATTATAATAAAATCATGGTCAATTTTCTTAAGAGATTTGTATCTGTGTATAGCCTATACTTCTTTTGCTTTCTTTTTTTTTTTCTTTGTTTTGTTTTAATAACTGTAGGCTACTGGTTTGATTGTTTGTACTGCTGAATAAAAAAGAAATCAGAAAAGAAGTTTCGCCATACACGATCTGAATCAAATGATTCGCGATCCGAAGTTTTCACGGTCCGAGGCTATTTACTGACTTTAAACCTGTTCTTTGTTCAAAGTTGACTTAGATAAGTTTGTGGAAACTGTCCAAAGTTCTGCTAATTTGAAAGCTCTGTGTTCATCCTTTGTGTCTTCCTAAGATGTCATTTTATTACCCTGTTTTTTGTTATCCTGGCAACAAGTCTGTGTGTATTCTTGTATTTTTGTCTTATAAATGTAATTTTATTACCTTAAGATTTTAATGTTTGTTGAGGAGGAGACACACACTTTCCAGTGAAGATATGATGCACTGGAGTTACAGTATATGATGATACGAAGTTGATAAAACAATACAAACTTGATCGTTATGATAGTCAATTTTTTTTGTAACTGACAAAGTAAGAAATTTCCATTCTACAAATCAATGCTCTAACTGCAGAAATGAAAGTAGTAATGACATTTTTTGTCTGGAAAATTTGAAAAATGCAGCAATGCACCAGTGATGACACTTTAAGCAGGGTCTCACATATTGTGGCACTAACCCCACCAAACACAACAGTGCCCAAAAGTGACGTGTGGATTTTTTATTTATTTATTTATTTATTTTTTATGACACCACATTTCACTTAAACCATTAAAAAAAAAAAACTGCTTTCAATTGAAAGTAGCTAAAACTGGTCACTTAATGTTGCTAGATGACCTCATAAAGTTGAGTTCACTGATCTATATGTATATGTATACACTGTAGATCAGTGAACTCGCCTTCATGACGTCATGGGAGAGTCTCGGAGTGTAGATAAGGTTTGTCCAAGAAATTGATTTTGTTGCTAGTCTTTTAAAAAAAAAAAAGTCTCTAAAGGGATGAGGAAGTCACTAAATCTAGAGATAAAATCACTAAATTGGCAACATTGCCACACTGACTACAATATAAGTTATTAATATTTCATTAGTCCTCTTGTTTTTGCATGTGTTCATCATTTCTTTGTATGACAGCATGGACGAAAATTATGAGCGCACAATTTAGCATGTTTCATTGCATTATTATCACAAATAAAACAACTGCAATATGCTTACATAATCTTGAATTTTTTTTTTTTAATTAAAGGTGAAGATGTCAAATTTCCCAGGCCGGACATCACTTTTGGCCACTATTATATGGCAGTTTATTGACTTTCCAAACCATATTCCAAAAACAAGCCACTTTTTTGAGGATTGTGGGCTTTCCTGGAGTTATGTAACTCATGTTCACATCATTGCTCCATCTGTAAACGAGGAGACATACTAATAGAAAACAAAGCATCAGTAATAATTTGTGATCATTTTGCACAATGCAAAGCATTTAAAAAGATATATTTAAATATTAAAATATTTCAGTGAATTAATTAAATGATTTTAATGTAGTTACATTGAATGATTGGTGTAGTGCTGCTGTGGCTTCACATGAGCAGGCTCACTATTGGCTGATTCAGAGGTCGAGGTTACAACATCATTGTAGTCCTTAGTTTACAACACTTGAGTGTCACCTCAGTCAACACTTAAGAATCAGTCTTAGACTTTACTGAAAGTTGCTTTTAGCTTCTTTATAAAAGTCTCCTACTCTTAGAAAAGTCCTACTTGTAACTAAGAATTTTTTGACACTTAAGTCAAAGCTTTAGACTATTCTTAAGATCATTTCTGAGAAGTTTTATACATACGGGCCCAGGCACTTCGGAGCACGTATGAATCTTTCAACTTTCAAAATGATTCGCGAATCCGCTCCGAAGTCCCGATCTAATTCAAATGATTCGCGATTCGCGATCCGAATGTTGCGCTTTCAAACAGTGAATCATTTAAAGACGTATTTACTGATTCGGAGTTTCGAAAAGCTCCGTTTTACCGTCACTACGTGCTTTTTAAAAGCATTACAAGCATGTAGAAATTTAAAAATGAATGGCTCTTTTGAACTGCTTGTTAGTGAATGCATGCAGTTTGTGTTTGAATCTCGTTCAGCATGTTTACACGACGCTACGAAAATTAACCATGGTTTTACTACAAATTAGTGCCGCCAAACGATTAATCGCGATTAATCGCATCCAAAATAAAAGTTTTTGTTTACATAATAGATATGTGAGTGTACTGTGTATACTTATATATTAAGTATAAATACACACACATGCATGTATATATTTAAGAAAAATATGTTATGTTAATATATTAAATACATTTATGCATGATATAATTTATATGAATATAAATATATACGTGTAAATAAATGTAAATATTTTCAAAATATGTGTGTCTTTATATATACATAATAAATTTACACAGTACACACACATATATTACGTAAACAAAAACAATGGTTTTGCTACACTAACCATAGTATTTGTAGTAAAACTAGTTATACAAATAGTAATCAATACACGCCAAAAAAAAAGTGTAATTTTAACTTTAAAATTTTGTAAAAGCGCTACTGAAAAAAAAACTGTTAATATGTTAACAGTGAGTTCCTGTACTATACACAGGGAAAAACTGTAAACGATCTACCCAGACTTTTCATGTAATTTTACGGTAAAATGCTGTTAATTGTACAGTTTTTAGAAGTAAAAATAACAAATCAATGTATAATTTACAGTCAAAAACTGTAAACTGATATTCCCAGAATTCCCTGTGTTACACACATTTGAAAGTATTTTGTTTAAATAATCATGTTTTTGTTATCAGTTATGTACATTTGGGCTTTATTTTACATCTTCTGTTGTTTAATGGAAGTTTATTGCATTATTTAAGTATCAAGTGTGTTACCGTGATGGTGTTTTGTGTTTGTGTGAATGACTCTGTGCACCTTCTGTATATTAGTATACACTTTCGTTTGTAGTGAAATGTGATGAGCTTTGATTCTTCATGTGGCTTTTCTCTTTTACCACCTGCATTATTTTGGTGGTTGTCAGTACGTTAAAGGTACAAAACAGATTTTAATAGCAGTGTGTGTTGTTGAATTTAGTGGTTTACATTCAAAATTCCCTGTTTTTAAGTTACGGTTTTATACTGTAAATTTTACAGTTTTGATCTGTAAATGTGCTTACAGTTTTTCTGTATTTTTTACAAAATTATTCTGGTAACCACAGTTGCCAGAATTATTTTGTAAAAACTACAGATTTTTTTTTACAGTGATTAATTAACCATGGTTAATTTTTGTAAGGGTAGTTTTATGACATTAACTGAAATAAGAGACATTCCGAACACATTCAGGTGAGGTAACCGGTTTACTGCTAACTAGTGAAACACTAGTTAGATGCATTACGATTGAGTTTGTTGCTTAATTCACTATATTAGAAATAGTTTGAGCTGCAGTTCAGTTCAATAGGAAATCAGCTGAAAGCATTAAGTCTCAGTTTATCAGTATTGTAATATTTGAGAAATTACTGTTGTATGTGATTGTATTAGTCTATATAGAGTGATAGTCAATGTAGAAAGTGCAATAAAATAGATCAAATGATATGAAGCACACACATGTTGTTCTGTAAAGCCACCCAAGGTTTCAAACGTTTAACACACTTCAGACTTAATAAATATCAATCTATAATATCTGTGAATTTCCTCTGGCAGTAAACATCCTCAATATCTCTGTGAGCGCGGAGTGACTAAAGTTTATATGGAAAATCTTTATTGGTTTGTGACTTCAGAGCGTTTGGTGTCGTTTAGCGTGTTTGTGGTTTGATTATTCTGTTCCTTTCAGACTTCAGATCAAAGCTGCTTTATGAGACGATTTCACATTTATTCACACGGAAAGAGATATTAACACAATAAACAGTGCTAATGAAGAACTTCTGCTGATTCACATTCAGTCATCACGTAGCTACAGCATGAATGAAGCTGTAACAGCATGAATGCAAACACTTAATTAAAGACACAAAGGCACTTTATAAAATATAAAAATGGCAAGAATTCTGGGAGATCAGTTGCGGCTGGTTTTATGATAAATAGATGTTGAACACTGAAAGTTAAGGTTCAGATTTAGTGCATTGTGCAAAACCGAGTCTTTGTTGGTTTAATTTACTGTTCATGTTATTTCCGTTCAGAGACCCTCAAAGCTTCATGCTGGCATCATATTGGGCATCTGTTCTGGTCATGTGACGTGTGTTGTTAACCATATGAGAACACACACACACACACACACACACACACACACACACACACACACACACACACACACACACACACACACACACACACACACACACACACACACACACACACACACACACACACACTCACACACACATTTTCCGTTGTTTGGTGTGTTCCCTACCAGTAGCAGATGATTGTAATTGAGATACAAACACACTGATTAAGAAAAAGGCAATTTGTTTGTAACCTAAAATGAACCTAAAACAGTTTATAAGTCTTTTGATGTGTGATTGTTTTATTAAATTCATGGCAGGATTATAGTAGGCTAAAACTAAAACAATAAAAAACATGTTCGTTACTTGAAATAAAATGTTAAATGAAACTTTAAATGAAATAAATGATAAAAAAAAAAACATTAAACTATTTTATTTCAGCTAGTTGCCAAAGCAGCATTTTTCATTTAGTTTAACATATTTAAAATAATAATAATAATAACTACAATAATAAATATATATATATATATATATATATATATATATATATATATATATATATATATATGTATGTATTATTTTTTTAAATTATTAAATTATTTTAAAAAAATACTAAAGCTTTAATTAAAATTAAAATAGAAAATATTAAAATATTAGTTTAGATATACTTTAGTTTAGTTATAGTTTATTTATAATTTATTGCAGCTAGTTGCCAAAGTAGCATTTTTCATTTTCATTTAGTTAACATATTTAAAATAATAATTATAATAATAATAACTACAATAATATATACATATATATATTTTTTTTTCCTTTTTATTCTTTTTTTTTTTTTTTTTTTTTTACAAATTATTAAAAAAAATGACTACAGCTTTAATTCAAATTAAAATAAAAAAATCTTAAAATATTAGTTTAGATATACTTTAGTTTAGTTTAGTTATAATTTATTGCTCAGCCTTAGCTTGAAATTGTGCTTTGGCCATGCTTTACATACAACAACAACAACAACAGCAACAACAACAGCAACAATAGACTACATTCAGAATATGAATAAAAAAATATGAAATCACATCAGTTATACTAAAATCATGGAAGCTTGCATTAATAAAGCAGATTCCAGAATAACCTATTCTCTCTAATATATTCTCTCTGTTATAAGTGTGTGTGTGTGTGTGTGTGTGTGTGTGTGTGTGTGTGTGTGTGTGTGCGTGCGTCTGTGTGTGTGCTGATGCCCCCTGCAGGTCAGAGTTTATGAGGTCAGGCCTCTAATTGCTTTCAGTGGTTTGGCTCTGGGCACTGAGTGACCTTTGACCTGTCTCTATGGTCCATTCAGTAGTATCACTGCAGGGATCAGCGTTTGATTTAGAACGAGGTTAATAATAATCTGACTATAACTTTTACACCGGCGGATGTGAATGGAGCAGTGTTAAGCGGACACGAGTAATGCGGCAGTAAGATAATAGAATCTGAAAGATAATGCTCATCGAGGCTGCGTTTCTTTGATCAAAAATACAGTAAAAACTGAAATATTATTAGAATTTAAAACAGCTGTTTTCTGTGTGAATATGTGTTAAACTGTAATTTATTTCTGTGATGCGCAGCTGTATTTTCAGCATCATTACTGCAGTCTTCAGTGTCACATGATCTTCAGAAATCATTCTAATATGCTGATTTACTGCTCAATAAACATTTCTGATAATTATCAATGTTGAATATTAAGTTGAATAATAAACAATAATAAGTTTCTGAAAACCACGATACACTACCATTCAAAAGTTTGGGATAAAATGAAAAAAAGCTAAATAAATTCATGCTTTTATTCAGTAAAAAACACATTAAATTGATCAAAAGTGCCAGTAAAGATTTCTATTTCAAATAAATGCTGTTCTTTTGAACTTTCTGTTCATCTGTGAATCCTGAAAAATAAAATGTGTGATTGATTGAGATTTCAACATTGATAATAATCAGAAATGTTTGTTGAGCAGTAAAACAGTATATTATTATGATTTCTGAAGATCATGTGACACTGAAGACTGCAGTAATGATGCTGAAAATGCAGCTGCGCATCACAGAAATAAATTACAGTTTAACAGATATTCACACAGAAAACAGCTGTTTTAAATTGTAATAATATTTCACAACTTTTTCCAGTGTTTCTTGATCAAATAAATCAAGAATAAGAAATCAAGAAATCAAGAATCAGCCTTAGTGAGCAGAAGAGACTCTTTCAAAAACATTCACTTGATTCTTTTGACTGGTAAAAAAAAAAAAAATGTGGTAAACATCATGCGTGCGTGTCCAAAACACTTCAGAAGTGTTTATTCTGTTTCCTTCATGAGATGATTAGATAAGGTTCTGATGAGAGTGTAGGGTGGTCTCTTAAAACTGAAATCAGAGCCAGAGTCAGGAAGACCGTGTCCCACAGATAAGAGAGAGAGAGAGAGAGAGAGAGAGAGAGAGAGAGAGAGAGAGAGAGAGAGAGAGAGAGAGAGAGAGAGAGAGAGAGACAGAGAGAGAGAGAGAGAGAGAGAGAGAGAGAGAGAGAGAGAGAGAGAGAGAGGAGGGTGTTCAGAGATAACTCTTCTGTTCCTCTCTCACACACTCACACATGACCCTCTCCGTCTTCTGGATTTAGTCGCTGAAGGTTCGGGACGTTTTCGGCTCACAGAGCTTCAGTCCACGAGGAGAGAACGAGTGTATCAGCGTCATTCTGAAGGTCAGTGTGTGTTTGTGCGCGTCACAGCACGTCTATCTGTCTCCTCGCTTTCTGACTGAATCATGGTTTTGTTCTATTTTACACATGCTTTTACTGCTCAGACGTTTCTCAGGAAACTTTTGAGCAGTTCACTTAGTCTCAGATGTAAAGAGTATATAAAGAGTAATAAAGAGAGCCAATTAGTTGACATACAGTAAGAGTACAGAGCTGTAGAATTCATTTGGATGGAAGTTCAGATCATTTATGACATTTCTGAGTTTTGAGCACAGATTGAGACAGAGAGCTTTATTCTGAAACTTTAAACAATAACTAAAACGATTTTCATTACATGAATGTTAACCGTATAAAAATGAATCATAAAAAATATTTCAGCTAATTGCTTAGGGAACATTTCTCGTTTTTATTTAAAGTACTAAAATAACTAAAACTAAAACAAATAAATTAAAATATATAGCAATTTTCTTTTAAAAATGAATAAAAATGACAAAAACATGCATCAAAATGACTAAAACTTTAGCTAAAATGTAACTAAATCTACATATATACACACGCATTATTAAATAACTAAAAGTTACAAAAACATGCAACAAAATTAGTAAAAAAAAAACTAAAATGTAATTACAATTATATATATATATATATACATAAAAAGGAAACATTACAAAAACGTGCAATAAAATCACTAAAACATGAACTAAAATGAAAATAAATTATAAAATAAAATCTAATTCAAAATAATGACAAAAACTGCTGAGATCAGGAGAAACTTCTGAGGATGAGAAGAGTCTTCAGCAAAAGTCTCCATTTAGTGTCAGTGCTGTCTGAGAAATAACCGAGACATTGAGAGATCTCAGTAGATCTAGTGGAGACTGACTTACTGTTTCTGAGGGAAAGCACATGATCTCGTGCTAAAGCGAATGCCGCTGCTGGAGTTCAAAGTGAATCAGTTCGTTTGATGTGATTCGGCTGAACTGATGTGAACAGTGTGTTTGTGGCTTTCCATTAAGTTTCCAGAGAAGCAGGTTGCATTTGAGACGCAAGCACTGACATGTGTGACCAACTGATATAGTTTGTGCATCGTCTGAGTTATATTATCAGTTACCACTGATAAAAAATTAAGCAATGTGCACCAAAAACCTAAATGAGTTTTTGCATTTTACAATACATTCAAAAATGACAGTTATAAAAAACAAAACAAAACAAAAACATTCCGTTTTAGCATTTTGCAACCATTACAGGAATGTTACTTTTGAATGTTCTCCGACTGTTCTAAAACAAATAGTAACATTTAAAATATGTTAGAAGAACATTCCTAAGAACATTAAAATCTGTTATTTCTAAATGTCCCCTTAATGTTCACATAACCAAGAAAAATCTTTTTTTTTTTTTTAGTTCAGAGAATATTAAAAAATAAAATTGTCATAACTTAATGGGAATATTAGCAAATAGAACATATTTTTGTTAGCTGGGAATCTGGTCTTTAATAATGTTCTCAAAACATTTATAGAATTTTATTTCTAAAACATTTTAGTTGGATGTTTTTTAAATGTTTAAACTACGTTTTTTAGAACATATGTGACTCTGGACCACAAAACCAGTCTTAAGTGTCATTTTTTCGAAATTGAGATTTATACATCATCTGAAAGCTGAATAAATGAGCTTGGTTTGTTAATAAATGGGTTGTTATGATCGGACAATATTTGTCTGAGATACAACTGTTTGAAAATCTGGAATCTGAGGGTGCAAAAAAATCTAAATATTGAGAAAATCACCTTTAAAGTTGTTCAAATGAAGTTCTTAGCAATGCATATTACTAATCAAAAATGAAGTTTTGATATATTTACGGTAGGAATTTTACAAAATATCTTCATGGAACATGATCTTTACTTAATATCCTAATGATTTTTGATCCTAAGTGTTATTTATACTTCATTCAGGGAACATTTTATTTCAAAAACGTTTTGCATATCAAGCGAAAGTTGTCATGTTTATCACTGCAAAAAAATGATTTTTTTCTCTTGTATTGTAGTATAAATATCTACAAATTCTGGAATTAAGATGCATTTACTTGACAATTAAAAAAAATACTTAAGATATTAGGTTTGCTTTCTGAAATTATCCAAATTTTGTTAGTTTTTGCTTAAAACAAGTAAAAATATCTATTAAAAAATCTTTGAATTAAGATTATATTTCTTACTCCATTGGCAGATATTTTTGCTTGTTTTAAGCAAAAACTAACAAAATTTGGATAATATTTTCAGTCATTCTACTTGTCAAGTAAATGCATAGATATTTATACAAAAATACATTTTTTGCAGTGTAGTCGTTGTACATGTTCTTAGACGAGTGATTGGTTCACACTAGTCTTGTGGTGAAATTTTGAAGTTTAAAGTCCATTGTAACTGCACGACTCTAAATGTGATTTTTGAGAGAACACCTCACAGACGCCGCCCATAAAGTCGTATTGTATCGAACCCAGAACAGTTTCTCTTTGTTTGTATCCTGTAGAGACACTTTCCACCGAACTCTTGACAACAGGGGTCTTTGATCCACAATGCGGCCCCTCAAAATCCTGCTAATGGCCGCTGTATCCTGTGTGCTGATTGGTGGAGGAAACTGTCAATCAAACTCATCCGATGGCTTCCAGCTCTCCGCCGACCCCAGCTCAGGTCCCCGGTCTCCGACGCCGCCCTCGGGGTCAAACCGCGTGACCTCTGACCCCAGAGCTGTCGGGTCGGTTCGCGTCCGGCCGCTGTCGCTGCCCCCGGCGTGTCTGAGGAGGACCTACATCGAGGGCTTGTTCAAATACGTCAACACCGTCCTGTCCTGCCTCATCTTCGTGGTGGGGATGGTGGGGAACGCCACGCTGCTGAGGATCATCTACCTCAACAAGACCATGAGGAACGGCCCGAACGCTCTGATCGCCAGCCTGGCGCTCGGAGACCTCATCTACATCGCCATCGACATACCCATCAACGTCTATAAGGTAACGAACCAATCAGATCGCTCCATCACGTGTGTGTGTGCGTTTATTAGCGATAATTTGGACACAAACTTGCTTTTGGTGTCATCCTCAAAAAATGATTGACAGATCATGTAAATAATGGGGGTTTTATTAGTCTATTATTAATATAATTAGCTTCATAGGTCTATTATTTAGACACCTAGGTCAGTGTTATTTAATATTAGTCTCAGTGTTATAATATATTAGTATATTTTATGTATTGTTATTGTTTATATTATAATTTTTGAAATTGGCTTTTAATATTGTTAATTCATTTTTAGTTTAGGTTTTAGTAAGTTTGCATTATTTGCTGTTTTTTTATTAGATTTCTATTTAGGTTTATTTTTTATTTCAGTTTTATTTATTTTTTTTAATTGTTTCAGTATTAAACTCATTTTAGTTCAATTATTTCTCATTTTATTTTGGTTAATATGCACATACAAATGCATCAGTGTGATATCAAAATATTACATATAAATTATACACAGTAATACATTATAAATTAGATATAATTAAATAAGGTAAATACAGTATGAAATCAATTTATTTGTATAATTATAGAAAATATTTATTATGTGTTATTATTATATTATCATATATTTATTATATAATCTCAATATAATCAATAATATATATTATATTGTACTATAGTCTTATTTAAATGTCTTATATATAAATTACCCATATAGCGTATAAATACATTTATTTTAAAATAAATATATGAATACAAGTACAATTGTATATTTCAAGTAAACATTAACTTTGTTTAAATTTGTTTAATAATATTTTATCATACAGTATATATGAATTTTGAAAAATAGATTATTTTGAAAACTATTTTAAAATATTTCAGCTAATGAAAGTGGTTTTTAATAGCTTTAGTTATAATTAACAATAACAACACTGAGGTAAACGTGCAGAAGTGCGTCAGTCAGACTTATTTTGGGACAGTTATCAGTCTAACACTCATCACACATTCAATCACAGACACACACGAGACCCACTTCACAACACACGCACACACACACACACACACACACACACACACACACACACACACACACACACACACACACACACACACACACACACACACACACACACACACACACACACACACACACACACTGTTATGAAGATAAAAGTGCTTCATTTGTTTGTCTTTAAATATATCACATAAGTTGTGTGTTTTCAGGACATTACTCCATGTCCCCACTTTTCAAAACGCTTATAAATCACACAGAATGGAGTGTATTGAGAATCTGAAATAGCAGAAAGTGTCCTGTAAGGGGTAGGTTTAGGTGTAGGGTTGTGTGTGTGTGTGTGTGTGTGTGTGTGTGTGTGTGTGTGTGTGTGTGTCTGTAAGGGGTAGGTTTAGGTGTAGGGTTGTGTGTGTGTGTGTGTGTGTGTGTGTGTGTGTGTGTGTGTGTGTGTGTGTGTGTGTGTGTGTGTGTGTGTGTGTGTGTGTGTGTGTGTCTGTAAGGGGTAGGTTTAGGTGTAGGGCAATAGCACATACAGTAAGGACAGTATAAAAACCATTACGTCTATGGAGAGTCCCACTTTACACAAAAACAAACGTGTGTGTGTGTGTGTGTGTGTTGTAGCTGCTGGCGATGCGGTGGCCCTTCGATGACAGTGTGTTCGGTCTGTTCCTGTGCAAACTCATGCCGTTTCTACAGAAAGCGTCAGTCGGAATAACGGTTCTCAATCTGTGTGCGCTCAGTGTGGACAGGTAACACACACACACACACACACACACACACACACACACACACACACACACACACACACACACACACACACACACACACACACAAGAAAATAAAATCAACTTAATATCTTCAAGTAAAAACTTTAAGTACAAAACTTGCTTAAAACATTCTAAGAATGTTTTACTAATATCCCCATTAAGTTATGAAAAGATTATTTCTGAATATTCCATGAATATATATATATATATTCGTTTTAATTCTTAGTTATACAAACATTAGGGATGCATTCCATTTTATTATTTTGCAAACAGTATGTGACCTTGGACCACAAAACCAGTCATAAGGGTCAATTCTTATATGAAAGCTGAATAAATACGCTTTCCATTGATGTATGGTTTGTTAGGATCGGACAATATTTGTCTGAGATACAACTATTTGAAAATCTAGAATCTGAGGGTGCAAAAAAATCTAAATATTGAGAAAATCACCTTTAAAGTTGTCCAAATGAAGTTCTTAGCAATGCATATTACTAATCAAAAATGAAGTTTTGATATATTTACAGTAGAAAATTTACAAAATATCTTCATGGAACATGATCTTTACTTAATATCCTAATGATTTTTGGCATAAAAGAAAAATGTATAATTTTGACCCATACAATGTATTGTTGGCTATTGCTACAAATATAGCTGTGCTGCTTATGACTGCTTCTGCGCTCCAGGGTCACACATGGGAACGTTAGTTTTAAACGTTCTCTGAATGTTCTGAAACAAGTAACATTTAGAAAACGTTACATGAACATCCAACTAAAACATTTAAACAAAACAACATTCCTTGTCTCATATGTTTGAGATGTATTAGTGTTTTTAGTGTTTGTGGTAACATTTTGAGAGCATCATTAAAAACCAGATAAATTTGAGTGAACGTTCTATTAACGTTACTGGAAGAAGGTTTGATAAAACCTTCCCAGAATGCTCTGAGAGCTTTTCCTGTTAGCTGTCATTTCATCCGTCTGTTCAGGTAACATTAATGTTGTGGGAAGATTGTTTTGAAATGTCCAGGTTTCTTGTTGTGACTAGAATGTTATTTAAAAGTTACAAAAATGTTTCTTTCAACATTCCACTAACCTTATTTACACCCAAAATGTAACATTTATGTTTAATATAGCATTCTCTCGTAACATTGAGAACTTTCATCATCAAGTACAAATAGCAAAGTCCTGAGAATGTTTCCTCTCAGCGTTATGAGAGCGTGCATGAAATATTAAAGTTTTTTTCAGCTGCTTCCTCACAGAATCTTTCCTTGTCACACAGTTTCTGAAATCTGACACAGAAGCACACACCAAATCTGCAAAACCATACGCTAATTCTCAACCTTTGACCTGGTTTCAATTTCATAACACACTTTTTACAAAACACAACACACACTTAACACACACAAATCTATCAAGAAGTATCTTGATTTCCTTTTTCAAACATAACCAGTCAAAAAGCCACACTAATTCATCACTAACTCCTCACATGTGAACACCAACCAAACACACATCTACACAACTACACATGCTCGGTGTGTTTCTGTAATACTATATCCACAACCACAAATGCTTCAGTAAAAAAAAGTTTGCTTTCGTGTTTTTTAACATCTCTGTGTCAATTACTTTCAATCTTGTACAGAAATGTAGACCGGAGCTCATGAAAGAAGAGCTTTAGGTTTTGAA
>CM071960.1:27573056-27598056 GCA_036784905.1 Acrossocheilus fasciatus
AATATCATAAATGCATGACATAATGTTAAAATAACATTGAAAATGTTTACAAACATGGAAATAAAACAATTTTATTAATAAAAAAATTATACAAATTAAACTTATTAATGAAAATTAATTTTTAAAGTTGGTCTATACTATAAGAGCATGAACATAATATTAAAATAACATTAATAAAAAAATACAATTAATTAAAATAAATAAATAAATACACTTTTATTAGGTTTCATTTTCAGTAATGAAAATTGAAATTAAAATGAAACAGTTTCATTTTAATAACATAAATGTTAATTTTTTTAATATTCTACTGTATTTCAAGTAACAATTTTCATTTTTCATGATTTTATTTTTAATCAATTATAATAACATTGACACACACAAAGCCAAAGCATATTTTATAGTAATGCATCAATGAAATAAGAAGAAACATATACCCATATCTTGTTCTGCAGAAATTCAATTCTTTGATGTGTATTGTAATTTTGCAAAGTTAATCTTTATTGATTTTCACCTGTTGTTGTTGTTGTTGTTTTTGTGTCTCAGTTTCTTGCTGGTGTTTGATTACCTGAGTATAAATCTGGCCACCATCAACTCCTGCATCAATCCCATAATCCTCTACTTCGTCAGCAAGAAGTTCAAGAACTGCTTCAGGGTACAGAGAGCTGTAATGAGTGTGATAACAGAGCGCAGTGATGTTGTGATGATCTAATCTCTGCTGTCTCTCTGTCTCTGTCAGTCGTGTTTGTGTTGCTGGTGTTATCCGGGCGGCTCGCTCTTGAGCAGCGTCGTGCCCCTGAACGGGACCAGCTTCCAGTACAAGAGCCCTGATCAGAACGGCTTATCGGACCGGACCGCGCTGCGCAAGGACAGCTACAACTGACCTCAACCACACCCTGACTACAGAGATATCAACATATATATTTATATAATTATATCTACTGCACTGGTTAACTGTGTGCATACTGTTAAGACAAAGAAAGTGCATCTTTTTTTGGTGTATGCATCATATTTTGTAAACATAAACATGCGTTTTCAATGTGCTGTAAGTGATTTCAGATGTTTCACAAGCTGCCCAGCTAACAGCGAATATTCTCGGAACGTTCTGGAAAGGTTCTCTCAAAGTTATAAACAAACTTACGTTTATAGAACGTTCATTCAAAGATATCTAGTCTTTAATAACGTTCTCAAAACGTTCACACAAAAACGTTATTTATACGTCATTCATGGAACGCGTTTTCTTTTTTTTTTTTGGGAACAATTATTTTATTTAGCAGTCAGTTCAATATAGAGGAACCCCCGTTATTTATAAATCGTTTGTTGAACATTTTTCAGAAACGTTTTAGTCAGATGTTCGTATAACATTTTTTAAAAATGATATACAGAAACTAATAATATTCTCAAAGTTTAGCACAGTTTTTTTAAACATTCTCAAAACGTTCACACAAAAACATTATTTATACATCGTTCATTGTATGTGTTTTCTGAAACGTTTTAGTTGGACATTCATCTAACCTTTTTTTTTAATTGTTAGACTAAATAATAATTTAATGTTTGCACAAAAATGTTATTTATACATTGTTCACGGGACTCTTTTTTTTAAACGCTTTAGTTGAACGTTCACCTACCTTTTTTTTTTAAATGTTAGACCAACTAATAACTTTGGAAGCCCGTTTCCGCCACTGAATAAAAAATAAAACAAGGTAATTACGACTTTTTATCTCGCAATTCTGACTTTTTTTCTTGCAAATGCGAGTTTATATCTCGCAATTCTGAATTTTTATCTCAGAATTCTGACTTTTTTTCATAATAACTTGCAATTGCGACATTATTTGAGAAAAAAAGTCAGATTTGTGAGATAAAAAGTTGCAATAACCTTTTTTTATTTTTTATTCAGTGGCGGAAACGGGCTTCCATACATAAATAACGTTCTCAAAATGTTAGCACAAAAACTTTATTCATCAAACATTTTTCCTGAGACGTTTTAGTCGGATGTTGATCTAATGTTTTTTTTTTTTTTTAACGTTAAGACTAACTAATAATGTTCTCAAAATGTTACCACAAACACAATATTTATACTTCTTTCATTAAACTTTTTTTCTGAAATGTTTGTCTAACGTTTTTTAAATGTTACTGGTTGTTTCAGAGAACATTCAAAAGTAACGTTCACATGTTTGCAAAATTATAAAATGGAATGTTACCTTAAAATTTACATAACTAAGTAAAAAAAACTTTCAAAAACTAAAACATAAAAAAAACTGGACTTTTTTAAATGTTTAGAGAACATTCTTTATAACTTAATTGGAAACGTTAGTAAAACGTTCTTAGAACATAGTTTTGTTAGCTGGGTAGCCACAGAATTAAGGGTCACTCATACCAAAGAAGATAACTATAACTATAAAGTTTTGATAATCATTCTAATTCTATTAGAATAGTGAAGTCCACAACTACATTTAATGATAATGACAAAGAGCAACATTATCGTTCTCTCTGAATGATTTTTTAAATCATTCATCGTGTCGAAAGAGTTCGCACATTTAATGCGTGCACGGGCTTAAAATAAACAGAATGTTATGGTCCGTTGATGTGGACGCTAAAATAGTTATCGCTATACTTATCGTTCTTGATGTGAACGTGCCTTCATACTTCCCTATGGCATCAAACGCCACGCCCCCTCCCTAAATGCCCGCCCCTCAAAGCCATCTCAGCCAACCCGATGCCAGCAAACCTGAAAACGCAAAATGACTGACAGCCAGAGAGCATTTGTGATTGGTCAGTTCTCAGATTTATCAGATCTGCAAAAGACAGATATGATGGACACTTTGCCACTACCGGATGAGAACTGATTTGGTTTAAAAACATAACACTTCAGTCTGAACTCAACATAAATGACACAACATATTAATCAATGCCATTACATTGCGAATCAATGGTTTAGTAAATAAGCCTGAAACCACAAACCATAATATGTGACCCTGCAGCGCAGAAGCAGTCATAAGCAGCACAGCTATATTTGTAGCAATAGCCAACAATACATCGTATGGGTCAAAATTATACATTTTTCTTTTATGCCAAAAATCATTAGGATATTAAGTAAAGATCATGTTCCATGAAGATATTTTGTACATTTCCTACCGTAAATATATCAAAGCTTCATTTTTGATTAGTAATATGCATTGCTAAGAACTTCATTTGGACAACTTTAAAGGTGATTTTCTCAATATTTAGATTTTTTTGCACCCTCAGATTCCAGATTTTCAAATAGTTGTATCTCAACCAAATATCGTCCGATCCTAACAAACCATACATCAATGGAAAGCGTATTATGACTGGTTTTGTGGACACATATGGTTCTAACCTGATCCCAAACCAGTTTTATAACGGAGACACTTTTAGCCTAACCATAAAACATGCCTAAAAAGTAACAAAACTATACAGAAACTTTGTATGTGATGGTATTTGATGATTTGTATATAATATTGAATAGATTACACTTTCAGTTGGTTTGTAAACAGCGTTTTTATGGATGTTTGGAGTGAGTTTTCGTTGCATTTACACCGTTTTCATCGCCAGCGTGCAGTGTTTCGAGCGATTCGGATACATCAACATTATTAGCCCCTTGTTAATCGGGGTAAGTCTTCGCGCCACTTTCTTCCATTGTTTACGTTAAGAAAAACAACTGCGTCGACGTAAACGTGACGCAGACATTAGTTACATGGCGTTTTTTCAACTATAGCGCCGTCTAGTGTTTCACAACTCGATTACTTGGATTACTTGACCGGTCAATGCAAAAGCTACGAAGTGAAGTAATTTATTAGAAACTGTAGAATTAAGTAACATTAAATCACATATTGAACTTTAAATGTAGGCTACATAACATTTTCATAGGGATAATGATGGCTGTTTGGCTCATCTATACAGCCATGTTGTTTAAATGAGTTAGTAGCTCTGAAAACAGCTGTGAGAAGACTTTAAAATGAAATGTCCTTTCTGTTTAAGATGTTGTAAATAAATATTTGATGTGTGTTTATCAAAGTCAGAGTGTGTGGTCTGTTGGTTGTGAAACTGTCAACTTCAGAGACAGGATTATGGTTTTATTCCCACAGAATTGACTTTTTATAGGGAAACGGAGGGTTTTATTTTCCGAGGAAATCATTTCTGACAGAATTACGAGGGTCATTAAAGGACTGAGATCGGTTTTAATTACTCATGAAACATCCACAGTTTTATATGAATGTGTTTCGTGTTGGAAAAGTATAGTAGTCGGTTGTTAAATATTATTAATATTAATAAAAATAACCATTAACATTATTTTTTCTTTCATTCATTGTCATTTTGTCAGATCTATAGGCCTATCGATTAAAACAATTAGACAAACATTCTGTGCAAATAAAGTGCCATTATATAGCCTATATTTCAGATTTATTTGTATATTTAACATTTAGGTTTAGATATAAATAGAAGAATTATGATCAAACATTTAGCCTAGATTTAGCTTTTATTTTTATATAGTAGCCTAATAAAAAATAGCTTAAAGCTTATTAGGTAAGTCTTGCAAAATTTGTTTATTTTGGTAGTTAAATCTGACAGAATTTGACCAGTTTTTCTTACACATTTTATTTTACAAACGGCGCCCCATAGTTTTGTAACTAAAATAGAATGGAAATAACAACAACAACATCTAAGCATATAAGATGCATGTAAGATGACATCATGTTACGTTCATAACGAAAGACCGCAAATTAACAAATCCTGTACAGCGAGAAAAAAAAAAAATCCTACTACAGCGAGGGCTTAGCTCATGAATATTAATTACGTAATGTGACGTCCGCCCGATAGAGCTAACTGATTGGCTGAAACACAATTTTAGTAACTGAGCGCCCACATAGCAAGCAACGAATCTTGTGGCTATGAATATTAATTAGATTACGTCTGTCCGGCTCAGAGCTGTAAATCGTGAAGGTCTGGCTCATGAATATTTAATTAGTGTACGTGCTCTGACGCTCCAAGCAGGTTACCAAGCAACGTCAGCCTCTCCTGTTTAATATTCATGAGCTAACCTTCTCAATAGTAGGGTTCGTGATTTGGCCGGTGAGGTAATCACGCCCTGTTTGCGAGCAGCGTCCTCGCTCGAGCGCGTCGGTGTGAGGCGCGGCTCGGTGTCGGTGAAGATGCCGGTCTGGCGGCGCTGGATCCGGCCGCTCGCCGCGCTGCTGTTCGCGCTCGTGCTCGCGGTGGCGCTGCCGCTGTGCGCGTGGGAGCTGCGGAGAGCCGAGGTGATTCATTAAACATCATCAAATTCATTAAAACCTCATTAGAGCTGCACACTGACACCGTGACATGCTGCTGTTTCTGTTAGAGGAGTATGATGAACTGCAGGGTATTTCATACACACGTTGAGTTTACTGTAAATATTGTGTATATAGTTTATATTATGTATTTATATTTGTTGTAATATACCATTTTGTGCAGTTTGTGATATCTATCTATCTATCTATCTATCTATCTATCTATCTATCTATCTATCTATCTATCTATCGGTCTGTCTATATCTATCTATCTAACTATCTATCTATCTGTCTGGCTGTCTATATCTATCTATCTATCTATCTATCTATCTATCTATCTATCTGTCTGTCTATATCTATCTATCTATCTAGATAGAAAGTTAAACAAGAATCTATCTATCTATCTATCTATCTATCTATCTATCTATCATCTATCTATCTATCTGTCTGTTTGTCTATCTGTCTGCTTATCTATCATGTTTACTGATGTGTGTGTGTGTTGTGTATATTTCTATCTGTCTATTGTAAATATTGTATAGTCTATCTATCTATCTATCTATCTATCTATCTATCTATCTATCTATCTATCTATCTATCTATCTATCTATCTATCTATCTATCTATCTATCGTAAATATTGTGTATATAGACAGATAGATAGATAGTTTATTGTTTAACTATCTGTCTATCTATATCTATCTATCTGCCATACATATTGTGTATATAGTTTATTATATATTTCTATTTATCTGTCTATTGTAAATATTGTATAGTCTATCTATCTATCTATCTATCTATCTATCTATCTATCTATCTATCTATCTATCTATCTATCTATCTATCTGTCTATCTGTCTGTCTATCTGTCTGTCTGTCTGTTGTAAATATTATGTACATAGACAGATAGATAGTTAAACAACAATCTATCTATCTATCTATCTATCTATCTATCTATCTATTGTGACGGATCGGTGGCCCTCCCCCTCATCATCATCACCACCCCGTCCCTTATTCGCCGCCCTTCACCAGGCTCCCGACGGGAGTGGGTGGATGAGAGGAGGGGCGTGGGACCAACGTGGGCTGGCGGCGTGTGATGAGGCACAGCTGAACTGAATTAAGCCTCATCACCGCCGCCGTTAAATGCCGAGCGCGCCTCTCCTCGGGAGACCGGTCTCTTCCCCCGTGCATGCACGCTGGTGTCCTCGTGGGTCCAGGAAGGGTGCGTTGAGGGACATCGCGCCGCCGAGGATGTGAGCCGCGGAACCTCCAGGGTCATCGTGCAAGCCGCACCCGTATAACGGCCGTCGGGCCAGGATGCCGGGCCGTCCATCCCGCCAATGCCCGTAAGAGGCAGAAGAGGAAGAGCCGCCGCTCGAGAAGCCGCCGCCCCTCGTGCCCAGGACCGCGGGAGCGTGTGCGGCCACCTGACTCCGCCCCTTGCCTGGACCCTTACCTTCTGGAACACTGCCCTCCTGCACAAGCCCCGAAGCACGACGAGGACACCAGATTCCCCCCCTTCTTTGGACACTTCTTTCCCCTGGACACTTTTATTTTATTATTTTTGTTCAATAAAAACCTCTCCGAGGTCTGACGCCACACCCACTGTGTCTGTCGTTGGCTCCTCCCATCACTCTGTCTGTCTGTCTGTCTGTCGTAAATATTATGTACATAGACAGATAGATAGTTAAACAACTATCTATCTATCTATCTATCTATCATGTTTACTGATGTGTGTGTTGTTGTAGGTGGGCACACACACTAAAGCGTGGTTCATCGCAGGTGTGTTTGTGTGTTTGACGATCCCTATTTCACTGTGGGGGATTTTACAACATCTGGTTCACTACACACAACCTGAGCTACAGAAACCCATCATCAGGTATCTGACAGACGCACACGCACACGCACGCACACACACACACACACACACACACACACACACACTTGTCCTATAAATGAGAATCAGCAGATAACATACAGATAATAGCATATAACAACTCATAATGGTGTGTGTGTTGTTGCAGGATTCTCTGGATGGTTCCCATATACAGCTTAGACAGCGTGAGTAACAAACACCTCTGTGTCTTCTGGAGGAATCCCGAGTCACTGACGCTTATTGTCAGGAGAACAATGTCCTACAGCTGCGTTTGTGTGTCTTGCAGTGGATCGCGCTAAAATACCCCAAGATCGCCATCTACGTGGACACGTGTCGGGAATGCTACGAGGCGTATGTCATCTACAACTTCCTGATGTTCCTGCTGAACTTCCTGGAGAATCAGTATCCCAGTCTGGTGCTCATGCTGGAGGTGCAGGAGCAGAGACCCCTGCTGCCCCCTTTCTGCTGCTGCCCACCCTGGAGCATGGGAGAGTGAGCACACACACACACACACACACACACACACACACACGAATGAAATGAAATAAGATGAACACCTCTCTCTGTCTTTCTCAGGGTTCTGTTGTTCAGATGCAAGCTTGGAGTTCTGCAGTACACAGCAGTGAGACCTGTAACCACCATCATTGCACTGTACGACACACACACACACACACACACACACATACACTCTCACACACACACACTCTCATACACTCACACACACACACACACACACACACACACACACACACACACTCTCACTCACTCATCTAGATCAGTGGTTCTGAAGATTTACTGTAAGATATTTATTTATTTAATAATTTTTCAAATTTCTCATATATTTGAGGGTGTTTTTACAAGACTTAAAGGAGTAATTCACCCAAAAATGAGCATTTGCTGAAAGTTTACTCACCCTCAGGCCATCCAGGATGTAGATGAGTTTGTTTCTTCATCAGGTTTGGAGAAATGTGTCTCTGCATCAGTGTCTCAGCAATGGATGCTCTGCTGTGAATGGGTGCCGTCAGAATGAGAGTCCAAACAGCTGATAAAAACATCACTAGTAATCCACACCACTCCAGTCCATCAGTTAACATCTGGAGAAGACAAAAGCTGAAACAAATCCAAGATGTTTTTAACTTCAAACCTTTCAGTTGTTTTAGCTTATTTTAAAGCTTGTTTGGGTTCATTTTAAGTAATTTTTTAAGAACCACTGATCTAGATCAATCACAATCCATAATATCATGTATATTGATGGATAAACATATATAAAACATATATATAATCCGACAGTTGGTCTCTCTGTCTCTGTGCTGTAGTGTGTGTCAGCTGTGTGGAGTTTATGATGAAGGTAATTTCAGCTTCAGAAACGCCTGGACGTACCTCGTTATCGTCAACAATGCCTCACAGCTGGTAACCAACATTTATTCATTTATAAATAGGATTTATATTATAGTCACAGACTGTGGCACTAAGAAAATGTATCAATGTATTGCTGATACTGACACATGCTAATAATTTAATATAATATAATTATATGTTATAGTCAAATGTCTGGAACTACTGGTCACTGGAGTCGAATGAGGAAGATTTGTTTGATTTGCTTGTTTTGTGTTAAGTTTGCGATGTACTGCCTGCTGCTGTTCTACCGAATGCTGAGAGAAGAGCTGAAGCCTCTGAGACCCGTCGGCAAGCTGCTCTGCGTCAAACTCGTCGTCTTTGTGTCCTTCTGGTACGTTCATGTTCACGCTCACTAATGCAGCGGCGAGAATCTGAAGCTAATGTTTGACAGCTGTTTGGTGACACTAAACTAGTATAATAATAATATAATACTGAATTTACAGACAGGTGGTTGCTAGGGTGTTGCTATGTTGTACTAGGTGGTTGCTAGGTTGTTTCTAGGCAGTTTGTAGGATTTTCTGGGTGGTTGCTAGGGTGTTGTTTGGCAGTTGGTTGCAAGGCAAGTGATAGGTGTTATAGATGGTTGCTAGGGCATTGCTATGTGGTTCTAAGCCGTTTCTAGGTAGTTTGTAGGGTTTTCTGTGTGGTTGCTAGGGTGTTGTTAGGTAGTTGGTTGCAAGGCAAGTGATAGGTGTTATAGATGGTTGCTAGGGCATTGCTATGTGGTTCTAAGCCGTTTCTAGGGTGTTTCTAGGCAGTTTGTAGGGTTTTCTGTGTGGTTGCTAGGGTGTTGTTAGGCAGTTGGTTGCAAGGCAGGTGATTGTTGTTATAGATGGTTGCTAGGGCATGGCTATGTGGTACTAGGTGGTTGCTAGAGTGTTTCTAGGCAGTTTATATAATTTTCTGGGTGGTTGCTAGGGTGTTGTTAAGCAGGTGGTTGCAAGGCAGGTGATAGGTGTTATAGATGGTTGCTAGGGTATTGCTATGTGGTACTAGGCGGTTGCTAGGGTGTTTCTAGGCAGTTTGTATGGTTTATAGATAGTAAGCTGTTACTATCTAGTAACAGTATCTAGTATAGATAACTTTTTATTTTACAGCTTAGGTGTTATAGGTGTTCTAGGGTATAGGCAGTTGCTAGGATGTTCTCAGTGTTTGCAATGGAGTTGATAGGTATAATAGATGGTTTTATATTGTTAGTGGGTTTCTAGAGTATTGCTAGGCAGGGGCTTCTTTGTGGTTGAATGAATAATGAATGAATGAAGCATTTATATAGCGCTTTATTGTGTATTGCTATACACCCAAAGTGCTTTACAATCATATAGGGGTCTCTTCTCAACCACCACCTAGGGTGAAACATGCAAGAATGAGAAATAAAGTATGGGACGTTGTATATGATGTGTAGTTTTGTGTTGTAGGCAGGCTGTGCTGATCGCTCTGCTGGTGAAGGTCGGAGTGATTTCAGACAAACACACCTGGGAGTGGGACAGCGTGGAAGCCGTTGCCACGGGACTACAGGTGAACAAACACACACACACACACGCACACACAGCTGTTTACATCAGGATATGTCATAGATATTAGATATTTTGTTTATTGAAATAAAGGAGGGCATGATTTAGTCTTGATGAACTGTCTGTGTTTAAGCGTGTGTTTGTGTGTGTGTGTGTGTGTGTGTGTGTGTGTGTGGGTGCAGGATTTCATCATCTGTCTGGAGATGTTTCTGGCAGCGATCGCTCATCACTACAGTTTCAGCTGTCGTCCGTACGTTCGTGAGGATGATGAAGGCTCGTGCTTCGACTCGCTGCTTGCCATGCTGGACGTCTCAGACATACGCGCAGACATCGCAGAGCAAGTGCGCAATGCTGGTGAGAACGATCACGCACACGTCTAATGCGGTTTATAATTACTATCTTTATATAACAATTTTTTTCAATAAAAACTGTAATAATATCAATACAATTATTATTGATTATTTTTAATTGTTATTGAATAATACCAATAGGTGGTTTTGTGGTTTTTGTTGCTTGGCAGTTGCTAGGGTGTTGCTAAGCAGTTTGTAGAGTCTTCTGGGTGGTTGCTAGGGTGTCGCCGGGGTGTTACTAGTTGCAGGGGAGTTCTCCATGGTTGCAAGGCAGCAGATGGTTGCTAGGGCATTGCTATGTGGTTGCTAGGCAGTTTCTAGCGTGTTGCGGGGGTGTTCCTAGATTCAAGGTTGTTTTCCATGATTGCAAGGCAGCTGATGGTCAGTAGGGCATTGCTATTTGGTTGCTTGGTAGTTGCTAGGGTGTCGCTAAGCAGTTTGTAGAGTTTTCTGTGTGGTTGCTAGGGTGTTGCTGGGGTGTTACTAGTTGCAAGGGTGTTCTCCATGGTTGCAAGGCAGCTGATGGTTGCTAGGGCATTGCTATGTGGTTGCTAGGCAATTACTAGGGTGTTCCTGTGGTGTAACTAGATGCAATGGTATTCTCCATGGTTGCAAGGCAGCTGATGGTTGCTCGGGCGTTGCTATGTTGTTGCTAGGGTGTTTCTGGGGTGTTCCTAGATGCAAGGGTGTTCTCCGTAGTTGCAAGTCAGCTGATGGTCACCAGGGCATTGCTATGTGGTTGGGAAGCAGTTGCTAGGATATTGCTGGGGTGTTCCTAGATGCAAGGTGTTGCTGTGCAATTTGTAGAGTTTCCTGGGTGGTTGCTAGGGTGTTCTCAGTGGCTTCTAGACAGTTGCTAGATATCAATATGCTGTCCTAATACAATTTGTCTCCAGCTTTTGTGATCTCATGATCGCAAAACACAATGTAAATTTTTTGTCATGATTTGTCATTTAACGTATGAGCGTTTTGTGTGCTCTGCAGGCCGTACGGTGTTCGGTCGTCCCCGTAAGCTGTTCTTCGGCTCTGAAGCGGATGTCGTTCAGGGTGAACACACCGGTCTCCTCTCTGGGACGCCCCACGAGCGCCACTCAGTCCCCGCCTCCCCGCAGGGGCGGTACCAGGGGCTGGGCTACACAGACACGCCCCACTCAGTCTCTGCCCCCGCCGGCTTTACATCCTCCTCCTGGGAGAGTGACAGTGACTCAGGGCCTGTGACAGCCAATCAGAGCACCTAGAAAACGGTGCAGTGAGGCTACGAGATCATAAACACACTCAGACGCGCAGTGAAAACCTGGATAACATATGAATAATGCAAAAAGAAATTACAACCCGAATTCCGGAAATGTTGGGAGGTTTTTTTATTTGAATAAAATGAAAACTAAAAGACTGTCAAATCACAGGAGCCAATATTTGATTCACAATAGAACATAGATAACATAAATTTTTTAACTGAGAAATTTTACAATTTTATGCACAAAATGAGCTCATTTCAAATTTGATGCCTGCTACAGGTCTCAAAATAGTTGGGACAGGGGTATGTTTATCATGGTGTAGCATCTCCTCTTCTTTTCAAAACAGTTTGAAGACGTCTGGGCATCGAGGTTATGAGTTTCTGGAGTTTTGGTGTTGGAATTTGGTCCCATTCTTGCCTGATATAGGTTTCCAGCTGCTGAAGAGTTTGTGGTCGTCTTTGACATATTTTTCATTTAATGATGCACCAAATGTTCTCTACAGGTGAAAGATCTGGACTGCAGATTGCAGGCAGGCCAATTCAGCCCTCGGACTCTTCTACTACGAAGCCATGCTGTTGTAATAGCTGCAGTATGTGGTTTTGCATTGTCTTGCTGAAATACACGTCATCTGGAGGGGAGCATATGTTGCTCTAAAACATTTATATACCTTTCAGCATTCATAGTGCCTTCCAAAACATGCAAGCTGCCCATACCGTATGCACTTATTCACCCCCATACCATCAGAGATACTGGCTTTTGAACTGAACGCTGATAACACGCTGGAAAGTCTCCCTCCTCTTTAGCCCGGAGGACACGGCGTCCGTGATTTCCAACATGATGAGACTTGCAAAGCCTTTGCAATTTGACATTGAGGAACGTTGTTATTAAAGTATTCCACAATCTTTTTATGCACTCTTTCACAGATTGGAGAGCCTCTGCCCATCGTTACATCTGAGAGACTCTGCCTCTCTAAGACATCCCTTTTATAGCTAATCATGTTACAGACCTGATGTCAGTTAACTTATTTAGTTGCTAGATGTTCTCCCAGCTGAATCTTTTCAAAATTACTTGCTTTTTCAGCCCTTTGTTGCCCCCGTGCCAACTATTTTGAGACCTGTAGCAGGCATCAAATTTGAAGTGAGCTCATTTAGTGGATAAAACATTTCTCCATTTAAACATTTGTTATGTGCTCTATGTTCTATTGTGAATAAAATATTGGCTCATGTGATTTGAAAGTCTATTAGTTTTCATTTTATTCAAATTTAAAAAACGTCCCAACATTTCTGGAATTCGGGTTGTATTCAAAATAATCTCCATTTCAGTCTCCATGAAAGGTTTACCTGAATTGAAGTAAAACAGCATTTTATTCAGCGAAGCTACTGGAATCAATGTTATTGTAGGATTATTTATATACTATACAGTTTTCAATAATATTTGGAATTGGCTTTCATTTTTAAATACTTTGAGAAAGAAAAAGAAAATTAATATTTAGAAATTTTATGTGCTTTTATCATTTTCAGTAGTTATTGTAATATCACTGTTTATGTTTAAATTATTTTTATTTCAGTTTTATATTTTATTTATTTTCACTTAGTAATTTTAGAGCTTTGACTTATTTCAAGTAGTTGCCAAGGCAACATGTCTAATTTTAGTTTACTTGAAAAAAAAAGTATCTACTATTTGTATTTTATTTTAAGTTATATTTAATTAATAATTTAAGTTTTTAATAATAACCCTGAATGAAACCCTGTATTTGTTCTGATTTTTATATTATAATTTTTTATTTTATTATTAATTTGTCATTTTAAATTATTATTATTGCTATTATCATTATTTTTATGCCATAAAAGTGTCCGAAACCGTAAATCTCAGAGACTCCAAACTTGGTGAGAAACTCCCAACACCAGGTGGCACTATAATAAAAACATCGTTATGTTTTTAAAATCTTGTACCAAAAAAGTGTGTGCTTGATGTTAAACTGATGTGAAAAAAATCTTTACACAAACCCATAAAATACAAGAGACCTGTTCTTATTCTGTGCAAGTATTGTAAACAGTGTGTTATGTTTTAAATCAGTCACTAATAATATAAAAGTGCTGGCCTGATTCCTGTTAAATTGTTTAATATATTGCCGTGTGACATTAACTAATGTTATATATATATATATATGAAGAGTTTATTTGCAAAAACAGATAACTCAGTTTTTTAACATTTTCAAAAATCATTTTTCTTATTATGTTATCATATTTTTGTGTTTTATTGTGTTAGTTAGCTGTATTTTTTAGTTATTCTTTACCTAATCAAAATAACCCAATTTGAGATTAATTGGAATGCACAATGAAAAAACACTGTTTTTGCTATCCATTTTTGCAAATAAACTCTTCATATATATATACTTATTTCATGTTGTGGCTCAAGAGCTTTCATAATGTTGATAAACATGTTATTATGGAATTCAAATGTGTGTAAATATATTGTTTTCCCATTAAACTGCTGATATTATTCTTTTACATTATAGATTAGAAATACATATCACACATACACATATAAATACTGTATTCACCACAAATGGAGTTTTAATTTACCACCAGGGGGCAGAATAATATTTCAAAGGCTCATATTAAAAACAAAGCATATTTCTGTTTTCCTCCTCGTGACTGATTGTTCTGTAAAAATATGTGTACAAAACTTTACATTGACATCATAACAGGTCATAAAACATTTCAAAAAGCTTCTCCTTTAGTTTGAACAAATTTCAAATGTACAAATGCACAACAAAATAAGGCTTAAAATCCTGCTCGTGTTATTTTGAGTTACATTTGAGTTATTAAATTCTTATCTTTGGATTTTGGTTCTAGAATTTTCAGGCATTTGTAGCTAAAAATGACAGAATTTAAAGTGACTACAGTGACAGTTTTATTTAAAAATGATCTGAAAATGTTGTAAGCAGCATCATGTAACAAACAGTGGATTAAAATCTCACATCGGCTTCAATTCACTTCACTGCTGAGACAAATCAGGTGGACAAAAACGTCACCCGTGACTATTCAGTTGAATAGATCATAAAACATTTTCATAAATCGTTGTGAAGTGCTTAAAGTCAGCATGAAATCAAAATAATCAAATCTGCTGACTTTATTAATTCATGTTCAGTGCATTTCAAAAAATGTCTTCATAATCTTTTATCATAATACTTTCACCAATTTTATCTTCATATATAGAGGTAAATACAAAATGCTCTGCATTTTCTCATTGAATATCCTCAGAAATGTTCACATTATGGAAGTAAAATGTATTGTGAATGCCATTTCATGTTGAATATCACCAGTTTCCTGATGATTCGTGTGAACGTTACGTTGTTTTGAGATGATGCACAGTCACAGGAAGCTTCACACACACAAATAACATACTACATTGGCTGATAAACAACTAATTACAGTGATTCATCTATACACAAATAATAAAATAACAACCCATATAATATAAAACAAAGTCTGAATCAACAAAAAACAAAAAGAGTTTGGTTATTAAAGCAACAGTTCAGGCAAAAATGAAAATGTGCTTGGGAATATATACTGCATGAGTCACGTTGACTGATATTATAGTGCTTTTTGTCCATTTTAGAGCTTGTTAGGTGTTTTCTTAAATAAAAATCAGTGGTGATTCTTTGCAAAGTCTTTGAGTAGATGCGAGTGTTTATTTTGAGGTGAACTGTTCCTTTAAAAGAGGCATTATCATGAAGACTCTGTGACCTGTGCTGTGTTTCTGTAAGATGAGCTAAAAGACACGCAGAAATAAGACATCTGATCCTCTCAATGCATCAAATTATACATCAGTGAAGGTTCACTTGCACAAATTAGGTCCGGATCGCTTTAATAGCAGTTACAAACCGTACCAGAGTTCACATGAACCGTAAAAAGCAGAACCTCCAAACCAAACAAATAAATCTTCTGTGGCTTCAAGTTCATGTTTGTAGCTTTGAGCTCATCTGTATGCTAAAGTTAACCCTAATGTGCTTTTCGGTCATTCTTGACCAATTCTATTGTTTTAAAGCCTCCTGTTGTGTTCAGAAACTGAGTACAGCTTTAGAGTGCGTTCGTCAAATTGACCCACATTGGTTTTCATGCAATTTGTCAAAAATAAACACTGTGAAAAATTGGTACAGCCTTTCCAAAACACATCTATGTGCTGAAACTTTGCATGCATATGCATGACCCTAAAAGAAAAATATTCACCAAATTTTAAGAAGAAATAAACATTTTTTAACCAGTATTTTGAGCAGTTTGAAAATTTGAGCGTGGGTCAACCCAAAAGTATTATAAAATTTAGCTCAGCCTTTCCAAAACACATCAATGTGCTGAAACTTTGCATGCACATTCATGACACTAAATGAAAAATATCCACCAAATTTCAAGAAGAAATAAGTAGTTGAACCAGTATCTTGAGTCCTATAAAATATGTATGTGGGTCAAATTAACCCTGACACAAAAGTCGTAACAAACTCTGTTCAGCCTTTCCAAAACAAATCCATGTGCTGAAACTTTGCATGTACATTCATGACACTAAATGAAAAATATCCACCAAATTTCAAGAAGAAATACGTAGTTGAACCAGTATTTCAAGCAGTTTGTAAAATAGAGCGTGGGTCAGTTTGACCCAACACCAAAGCTGTAACAATTTTTGTACAGCTTTTCTAAAACACATCTATGTGTTGAAACTTTGCTTGCACATTTATAACCCTAAATGAAAAATATCCACCAAATTTCAAAAAGAAATAAACAGTTTAACCAGTATTTCGAGCAGTTTGAAAATGTGTGCATGGGTCAATTTGACCCAACACAAAAGTTAATAGTTTTTGTACAGCCTTTCCAAAACACATCCATGAGCCGAAACTTTGCATGAACATTCATGATGCTAATTGAAAAATATCCACCAAATTTCTGTAAGAAACAAATAGGTTTTTCGAGCAATTTATAAAAATGAGTGTGGGTCAATTTGACCCCAACACAACAGGGGGTCAAAAAACAAAAAAACTGAACTTCTATAAGTCTAAGAGGTCATAAAAACCCCGACACATTGGCTGTTTGAGGTCAGAATTGACCGTTCACCGTCTGGACGCTTTCCCAAATGAATGGGAAAGTGTCCAGAGATGTTTGCATTTGATTGTTGCTCACACATGTGTCACTCCTCCGCAGTTCGCTCAGGTAATATGGAGTGCTCTTGCGTGATGGCTGCCAGCTCCTTCAGAAACTCGGCGAACAGAAACGTAGCGAACACTCTGTTCCGCAGGTGCGGTGGGATTTTGGGGCATGGAGGAAGAGGTTTGCGTGGACGACCCGAGACGTGGCCGTTCAGGAACCAGCCGGCGCTGTTTTCCTGCAGGTGGACGTCTCTCTCTGACAGCAGGAGAGAGAAGATGATTTTAGCATGCAAACAAAGACAATCAAACAATAGGGACAGGACGACACACACCTTGCTCTTTTAAGGCCTGGTCTTTGAGCAGCAGGTACTGGGCAGCTTCACGGACCAGCTCGGGAAAATCCGGATTGGACGCTGCATACTGTTCAATCTGGCAACCCACCGACAGCAGAACCTGAGACAAACACACACGCTCATTAGAGGAGTTCAGACATACAGCGTCACATGATCGAATAATGCAAATTCATGGATGAATTCATAAATGTTAGTTAATTAGAAACAAAACAAAAAAAGCTTACATTTATTTTATTTCCACTAGTTACCAACGCAAGATTTCTCATTTTTGTTTAGTTTAATGTGAAGTACTAAAATAACTAAAACTAAAATATAGAGCTTCATAGAAACAATATAAAATGACAATCACACACATTCACTAAAACTTTACCACTGTTGCACACTGCATTGAATTAAATGTGCATTTAGGAAAACAAGAATTTAAGTGTTGATTATGAATTAATTAAACTATTTAAACATGAGATTTATATTCTGTCGTAGTATTTAAAAATATGTTGAATTGGCTTTTATTTTTATATGTACAGTTTTAGTGATTTTGCCCTTTTTTAATTTTTCTATATAACTTTAATTTATTTTTGTTTTGTTTATTTTTACTATTAGTCATTTTAGTACTTCAGCTTGAAACTTACTTTATTTCAGCAGTTGCCAAGACATTTTCTAATTTTCATTTGAGTTTAAGTTCCATCTAATATTTGAATTTTATTTTATTTCAGCTTTTTATTTAACAAAAATGTTTTTTAATAGTTTTAGTGAACAATATCAACTCTGCTGTGTAAATAGAGTTTGTGAATAAAGCGCCCTACAATGAACATTATTTGGAATGATATAACATTATAACGAGTAATGTTTGTTTGTTTGTTTGTTTGTTTATTTAATGCATGTCAGCTACACTGAAGGAAAAAAAACAAAACAAAACTGATTTTCTTCTGAAAAACTGATTCTTTATGTTCAACCCTAAAACACAACATGATGTAACGTTCCATTTAAAATATGGGTAAAACACCTGTGAAAAATCTATATCAATAAAACAGTAGTTTTGTATTAAATGTAACACCCTATGGACTATGGAGTGTAGGACAAAAAAACAGGTTAAAATTAAAAAAGGTTTTAAAGTTTGTTCAATATTAATAAAAAATAAAAAATTGTAAAACTAAATCTAGACTCATTGTAAATCTTTTCTATGAGTCAACCGAATTACTTAATATTAAATCTAATTTTGCATATTAATACTCAGTGTTTGAGGTAACGCATTACAAGTAACATAATAAATGACTTTTTTCAGTTAAAGCAGTTGCCAAAAATATGACCTTTGTTATTAAAAAACGATTAAACAAGCCCAGCCCAGGTGACAAAAATGTAATGCAAAAGTAACATAATGCATTACTTTTCATAAAAAGCAACAAAGTATCTTATATTAGTATGTAAGTATATTAGTTACTTTTGTTATGGAGTAAAGCAATATTGTATAGTGCATTACTTTTAAAAGTAACTTTGCCCATCACTGTTTATAGTAATATGGTACAGCAGTGTTCTGTACCTGGTAGAGCGAGCGTGCGCCGGTCTGAGACGCGGGTCTGGTGTTCAGAACGAATCCTCGCAGCAGCGGTTGTGGATATGTGGCCAGCTGTGCTAAGATCCCTGTAAGCAGCAGGTTGACTTCAATGGAGTTCTCCAGCATGTTCTCCAGACGGGACAGCAGGACGCTGATGAACGGCCCTGAGGAACCACAGCTGCTTTGATTATTTGATTCAAACCCTGATTTGAACATTTCCAACAACTCAACAATTCTTCATTTCAGAACGCGAGTCTTAACTGCTTCCATATCAACTGTAAACTCTTATTAAACCCAACTCAGCTGTTCTCTAGACACAATAGAACATCTGAGCTTGGAAAGCATCAACCAAATTCTGAAGACATATAAGACATCAATCATTTTTTGCATCTCAAATCTGATCATCAGGATCTTTAGAGGAGCGTTTGTTTCCAGGAGCTTTACTCTCACTGTTCCTCCAAAACATCTCACATCTTCTGAGGAGCGTTCATTTCTTTGTCTTTGAATGCATTGCATTATATGGTTGGATCATTTCAATCTCATCTCACTGAGACATATTATTGGAAATATAGAGCGACCGCTGATATTTAGATCATTTTATGTCAGTGTCTGCTGTACTGTGCACAACAAGCATCAGAATTTCACCATATAAATATCAGCATCTTCACCAAATTGAATATTCTTGCTCAGTTTGAGTCTCCGAATAAAATTAAGCTCACTGTATCAGCCTATATGAGCCTGATGCATCAAATATGATCCCAAAAATAGAACACATAGCCTATGCACACTTTTGCCTAAAGGTTTAATAAACTCGCATTGCAAACCATATAAAATCTCACGACTGACCTGTAAACGAGATCCCGTGTTTCCTGCTCTCGGCTTTATTCAGTTCTTCATCCGCATCATCTTCACCTTCGCGATCCTCACAGAAGCAGTTAAAGTCCAGCTCCTCCTCCTCGTCCCCATGCAGGAGATCCTGCAGCCGCTGGAGCTGCTCTTCATCCTCCACGACGGAGTCTTCCTCTCCGCCCAGATCCCGAATCAGCTCCAGACACTGAGAGATGAAGTCGTCTCCTGCGGCTTCGGCCGTTTTGCTCTCATTGCAGTTGTGGTCCAGATGCGCAACATCACCCTCTAATTCCGGTTTCTGCTCCTCAAAACCACGTCCGTTCACAATCGGTTCGGATTCTGGATGTTCTGCGTGATTGTGGTTCAGTGTGTGATTAGCGTGCATCAGGTTGTTGTTTATGTAGTGATTGTGGGTTGGTTTATTCAAGCCGTTTTTGACGAACATCCGGCGGTCGTCGCGAGCATCTTTTTGCGCAATCAGATTATAAACCAACACGTCGTCCTGAAATTCCGACTCCTCTATATAAGATCCTTTTATCAGCATGATGGCGTTTTTACGCATTTCCTGAATGTGTTTCGGCGGTTCGTCTGGAACGTCGGGGGTTGGTTCCCTGTCTGGCGCGGCATCGTACGTATCGTCCCATTCCAGCTCGAGTAGCGTCCCGACTCGCTCGCGGTCGCCGGTGGAGCTGGTTTCCGAAGGCGGATGAGGAGTCGGTGTTTGAGGAGGCGGAGTGGAGCGAGGAAGACACTCGTCCTCATCCTCATCCTGATACTCGTCCGGGGACGGAATGAGGCCGTCGTACGGAGCCGACCACACGTCGCACGCTTGGACGGTCGTACAGACCGATTTGCGTGCGTCATACAGATACTGAAGATAGTTCTTGTGCATCAGCGGCTCAGAAGCGGTTATTCTCGAGCATCCGACGGTATCTCCACCTGAGAACAGATCCTCCATTCCTGAAGAGACAGAGAGGAGATATAATTAAATTTAAAGTTATAGGGTTAGTTCACCCGAAAATGAAAATTCTGTCATTAATTACTCACCCTCATATCGTTCCAAACCCGTAAGACCTTCGTTCACCTCCAGAACACAAATTAAGATATTTTTGATGAAATCTGAGAGCCGAGAATCTGAGAACACAATCAAGGCACAGAAACGTAGCAAGGAGATCGATAAAATAATAATAATAATTAGTATGCGGATACACTGTTTGCATTGTTTACGCTTTGATCTGAATGTAAACAGTGTATCCGCATACATACGTTGCATATGTTGTTTACGTATGTGATACTCTCCAAAATGGTGCTATAGGGTGATGCTGAGGAGACGAATCGTTGAATAAAGTTGTTATTTTTGTTTTCTTTGCGCACAAAAAGTATTCTCGTCGCTTTGTAAAATTACGGTTGAGCCACTGATGTCACGTGGATTATTGTAAAGATCTCCTTGCTACGTTTCTGAGCCTTGATTGTGTTAGTATCCTTGCTGTCTATGGAGGGTCGGAGAGCTCTCAGATTTCATCAAAAATATCTTAATTTGTGTTCCGAAGATGAACGAAGGATTTGGAATGACATGAGGGTGAGTAATTAATGACAGAATTTTCATTTTTGGGTGAATTATCGCTTTAAAGGGCACCTATTATGCCCATTTTTACAAGATGTAATATTGGTCTTGGGTGCTCCTAGAATGTGATTGAAGTTTCAGCTCAAAATACCCCACAGATCATTTATTATAACATCTGGAAAATGCCATTTTTGGGGCGTATCCAAAAAAAGTGCTGTTTTGGTGCGTATCACTTTAAATGCAAATAAGCTGCATATTCTCGCCCTTTTTGAGTGTGGAGAAAATGGAGGACAGCATACAACTGCTGAGGCGGAGATTATAGCAATGCAGGACTGTCTGTCAGCCGCTGTGGGCGGAGCCTATGCAATGTGATGTCATATTGCATAGAGAATCAAAACGGCAGGCCTAGTGAGACTGATTTGGTTTAATGGGGATTAAAAAATAAGGAGTGGGTGGATTTTCATTGTAGGGTGGTTGTGTTCACACACTGCCAACACACATTTATGTCCCAACACCATGTAAAAGTGGATTTTGCATAATAGGTGCCCTTTAAATTATGAACAAACATTCTTTCAGTAACGTAAATAGAATGTTTGTTCAAAGTTATTTGCGTTTTAATATCATACTCAAAATGTTAGCACAAAAACATTATTTATACATCATTTATTGCATGTTTTCTGAAACATTTTAGTTGGAAGTTTGTCTACGATGGTTTCGAGAACATTTAAAAGTAATAATAAAATGGAATGTTACCCTTAATGTTGTCATAAACAAGAAAAACACTTTAAATATTTAAAAAAACTGGATGTTTTGAATGTTTTCAGAGAACGTTCAGAAGTAACGTTTTCATAACCTAACGAGAACATTAGAAAAATGTTCTTAGAACATATTTTGTTAGCTGTGTATGCATATAATTTTTAAAATGACATTAAAGTTAATCAAAACTATAACAAAAACATGTTACCTGAAGTGAAAATAAAATAAGTTTAAGGTTTTGTTAATTTTTTTATTTAGTTTAAATTGATGTACTAAAATGACTAAAATTAAACTTGAAACAAAACATTAAAAACAATAAAAATGTCAAAACACAATACAATTACTGACACAAACTAAAATTAAAATGAATTTTAAATTATTAAAAAAATACAAATAAAAACTATGTTTTTTTTTTTTTTTTAATCAAATCAATGCAGCCTTGGTGAGCAGAAGAGACTTCTTTTAGAAACATTCAAAAACCGTATTGACTGCAAGCTTTTAAATGGTAGCGTATGTAATGTTTTGTAAATTACTATTAATATCAAATTAAATATGCCTTCCTTTCTGACTAAAGTACATATGAGACTACAAATCATTACCCATGTTGCCCCTCAGCAGGCCCTCGGTGACCTTTGACCAGAGGATGTAGTCGGGTTTGGGCGTCTGTGATGGAGAGGAGCAGGGTTTGGGAATGAAGCAGGAGGGCGTGAGCGAGAGCAGCGCAGACGCAGTGATGGAGTAACAGTCTCTCTCTCGCAGCCGGAGTCTCTCAGCGTGCGTCAGGTGAGAACACGGGATCAGATACCTGCAGGAGCAAACATAGTCAAAGTCTGGTCAGATCCCACCCGAAACACACGCATGACATCACACTCAACACAAACCGCCATTGGTGGGACAAACAGACAGTCCCGCCCCCAAACTCACACCATTGGTTGAGTCAGTGTTATTGTCTCAGGCTGCTAAAAAAACTAAAATATCTTTGACTATTTTAATGAATTAAATATATTTTTATAATTTACATTTTACTACATGTATTAATTTAGCAGATGCAACTACTGTTGCAAATAATTTCATGAGTCATAACATCATGACAACACAGCATTTTGGAAAGTCCTCGTTTTATTAGAATACAATCAAATAATTAAAAATTTGGGAAAGTTTGGAATAATTTAATGAAAAAAGTTATGATAAAATTATTTAGCAATTTAAGAAGTTATAAAACAGATTTAATTACAATCTATATAAATCATAAAATTAAAAATAATAATAATAATAATATGCAAAAACAATTTGTCTGAAGTATGCAAACAGGAAACAGGTGTATTTGAATCGGTCATGTGGAGGATGCATTAAAAGTTTCAAGTTTAAGTATCTGGACCTTAAACTGAATGTGTCAGAATGCATGTATATATCAGAGAAACAGCTACAACTGGTGTTCATTTACATGTTTTAAATCCATATTTCATCTTTATAGAAGAGGAAGAGGATGCAAATACCTGAGAATTAACTGCAGCATGACATCTTCACAATACAGACCAATCAGAGTGCGGAACAGAGCCAGAGAGACGGTACCGAGCTGGAAACACAAACACACACACACACACACACACACACACACACACACACACACACACACACACACACACACACACGAACACCATGAGCTTTAATCAGTGACTGTCTCACACTCTCTCTTTCTCACACACACACACACACACTCTCACTCTCTCTCTCTCTCTCTCTCTCTCTCTCTCTCACACTCATGTCTGGTTTGCTATCCTTGTGGGGTCTCTCCACAGGCGTAATGCTTTCTCTGCTGTACAGACCGTATATTCTCTTGCTCTACATCTAAACCTACCCCTTACAGGAAACTACAGGCATTTTTAGATTTTCAAAAAAACTTCATTCTGTGTGATTTATTAGCTTGTTTACCCGTGACACGAGTCCCCATGAGTCTGTGTGTATTCAGGTTTAAGTCCCCACTGAATAGAAAAACAGGTACACACACACACACACACACACACACACACACACACTCACCTGAAACGGTGTGTTGATCCTGCTGACCAGCGTGTCCAGGATGCTGACGTTGTCATGGCGATGTCTGAGGATGAAGATGAGGAAGGTCTGGATGAGGGCAGAGTCAGAGATGCTGCGCAGGAAGAGCTCCAGATACGCCGTCGTCGTCATCACTTCCTCCAGCGTCAGCTGACCAATAAACAAACAGCAGCGTTCAAGGAGAGATCGGACTGACCAATCACAGCTGACCAAATACAAACACACACCCACTCACCTTATGAAGCGCAGGAGCCATGACAGGAACGAGAAAACCATTGTAGATGTAGCCCAGTAGCTGATCTCTGATGGAGGGGTGAGCCACCTATACACACACACACACACACACACACACACACACACACACACACACACACACACACACACACACAGTCTCAATTAATCCGTGTCATTGAAATCAATGTTTTATACCTCATACAGACAAACAATGACCAATAAAATACAAGCTTTCAGGTCATGTAGTGTCTCATGGGTTTTATTTTAATTAATTGATTTATTTGAAAGACCAAAGAATGTCTTACAGGTAGTTAATCAAGCCATCCAAAATGCAAAACTTTTTCATTTATTTTTTTACATAAATTGAATAATACGGCATTTTGGAAAAATATAAGGCGTGGTTCTATAAGAATAAAATCATGTTATGAAATAATTTGTAAAATCGTGTAATTAAAAATATGTAATAATAATAATAATTATTATTATAAAAAAATAAAGATAAATATGATTTTTAGAATAAAATCATATAATTAAAATATGAAATTAAAACTACAAAAATTAAACAACAATGTAAGATTATGACTGACAAATTTATTAAAGTTAATAATCAATATGACTGAATAAAAGTCCTAATATCATGCATTTTGGGAATTTATAAGGCATATATGTAAAAACAAAAATAATTTAAAAATAATACAATAAAATTATACAATTAAAATGAGAGTATAAAAGTTAAAAAATATATATGACTGACTGTTTTAAGAAATTGAATAATTTGAATTAAATTATGATTAAATATGAATTAAAATCCTAATATCATGACAACATAGCATATTGGGAAGTT
>CM071960.1:27603056-27635556 GCA_036784905.1 Acrossocheilus fasciatus
ATTTAGACTAAGTGCAAATAGCAATGGATTCTATTTAAACTATGTTAAAATAGAAGGATTTTCTGCTATTTATACCATGCACTTATTGCAAATATTGGCAATCTGCACCTCAGTATTGTAGCACATTATAAAACAGTATGCAATAATAACATATTGAGTGTAAATTATCATTTAAATTCAAATTATTAAATGGATGCCACCTTATTGGGAAAATATAAGCCCTCCCTACACATACCCTAACCCCACCCGATACTTTATTTTCAACTTTCTGATTGTTTCCTTCATTTTTATTGAAAATAAATGCCTTTCCGATGTGATCACTGTAAAAAATGACTGTGATTTTAACGGTATGAAACTGTCAAAATGCTACAGTAAAAACCTGTTAAATGGTTAACGGTAAGTTCCTGTAAAATTTACAGGGAAAAACCTTAAACTGACGTTCCCAGAATTCCCTGCATTGCATTTCAAATTTAGTTTGAATTTGATGTTTTTTCTTTAAAATAACTGTTTCTTCTTAGTTTTTTTTTCTTATCAGTTATGTTTATTAGAGTTGTATGTTACATCTAATGTTGTTAAATTAATGTTTATTGCGTATTTCAGTTTAATGAGTCTCACCATGATGGTGTTTAGTGCTTGTGTGAATGACACTGTGCACCTTCTATATATGTTATTATTTAAAAGCTGCTTGTGATGGGCTTTGGTTCATCATGTGATTTTCTCATCACCTTCTGCATTTGGTGGTTATCAGTGTATTTCAAAGGTACAAAACAGATGTCAGGACTTTAATAGGTTGGTATATTAACATTATACCAGGTAATGAAATTACGGTACTTAACTGTAAATTTAAGTTAAAACCGTAAAACCTAAAATGTTGTTACCGTATTTTTTACAGTAGAATTCCGGCAACAACAGCTTCCGTTTTTTTACCGTAAATTGTACGGAATTTTTTTTTACAGTGTGAGATTTGAAAAGTGGCAGATTTGAACCTCGCGCTAAAAGATTGCATTAGACTCTTTACCATCTACACCACTGGAGCGTCTCTTGTAGTTTCGACTACTCCAATCACATGTTGGTGGGCGGAATTAGTGTAAATGACACTCCGAAAGATTTAATGTTTGAATAGTTTCTAGTGTGTCTGTTTAAATAAATAGTTTGCCAAAAATGAGAATGTGCAGTAAATGTGCTCATCCTCAGGCCATCCAAGATTAGGATGAGTTTTGATGTCTTGATGGATGTGTTTCAGCTTTTGTCTTCTCCAGATGTTAACTGATGGACTGGAGTGCTGTGGATTATTGTGATGTTTCATCAGCTGTTTGGACTCTCATTCTGACGGCACCCATTCACTGCAGAGCATCCGTTGCTGAGACACTGATGCAGAGACACATTTCTACAAATCTGATGAAAAAACAAAACTCAAATACATCTTGGATGGCCTGAAGATGAGGATATTTTCAGCATATTTTAATTTTGGATGAACTATTTCATTTCTTCTGTACAGCTGAAACTGAATTTGTTTCATAACTTCTGAATTTTACAACAACGACACTGTTATTTTCTTGTGAAGCTGCACTGAAACGATCTGTATTGTATGCAGCGCCATAGAAGCAAATGTGACTTGGGTTCAAACCAGAGTTCAGTTCATCAGACACAGAGAAAAAAATATCCAGACAAATCCAGCAGACCATCTGTGAGTGAACTAATCTGATGCTCAGCGTTACGAGTCCTGATAATCAGCAGAAGACAGCGCTGTGATTTCATTTCCTGCGGTAAAGAGGATTGATGATTGACGGTGGAGAGACGCACAGCAGGAACACATGTGCGCCGGAGTCAACATGAGACTCATTCGGTCTTATTGTGAATGATTCCTTAGTGCATGTTAAAAATAAACATATGCAAAAAATTATATAATACATAATATTGTATTTCTTAAAGCATGTTAAAAATAAATATATACAAAAATAATATATTATATATAATATCACATATATATTCTTTAGTGCATGTTAAAAATAAATATAGAAAGTTTATACAAAAAATATATTTAAAAATATTTTTATCTGTAATTGTTTATTAAAATGTCCTCCTAATCTTTCAGTAATATAGCCAAACCACCTTCATACAAACACTTTTCACCATGCAATCAATTCCTGATTAAATCATTAAATCTCACGCAATATCCAGTTTCATGCAAATACATGGCATTGTGTATGCAAAATAGATTGTGGATGCCAATTCATACACAGATGCTGTTTAATAAATGGATCTTCTGTGTATCTGTTTGCTTTGTAAAGCTCTATTGTTGCTTTGAATTCAATTTCTGTGTGTATGTGTGTGTGTGTGTGTGCAGCTGTGATGATAAATACACAAAAAGCAAAACAGCTCTATACTAATGACATTTCTCTGATTTGAAGATGGAATTGAAATAATCTGTATATTCAGAATGGACTTCAGCCCCCCCAAAACTGATATATCTAATGATATTAATGACAATTTATACATTTTTATTTTTTTTTAGACTAGATTTGGTCTATAATCAATGTGTTTGATGAATAGAAACCATCACAATTGTGACCCTGGACCACAAAACCAGTCATAAGGGTCAGTTTTTCAAAATAGAGATTTATATATAATCTGAAAGCTGAATAAATCAGCTTTCCATTGATGTATGGTTTGTTAGGATCGGACAATATTTGGCTGAGATACAACTATTTGAAAATCTGGAATCTGAGGGAGCAAAAAAATAAATAAATATTGAGAAAATCGCCTTTAAAGTTGTTCAAATGAAGTTCTTAGCAATGCATATTACTAATCAGAAATTAAGTTTTGATACATTTACGGTAGGAAATTCACTAAATATCTTCATGGGACATGATCTTTACTTAATATCCGAATGATTTTTGGTATAAAAGAAAAGTGTATAATTTTGACTCATACAATGTATTGTTGGCTATTGCTACAAATATATCTGTGCTGCTTATGACTGCTTTTGTGCTCCAGGCTCACAATTTTCATTCTACTTGGTGAAATGCCAAAGAGTGCATGGATATGAAGCAAGTCAATTAAAATAAAAATCAGAAAAAGGTTCAGATAAACAGAACTCATTAACAATGATACCGTACAAGTACTGTACGAAAAGCCCGCTCTCATATTATTATTGCGAGAATCTGAAAACAGCCAGGAAGATTAATCTCAATTTCTGTCCCAGTTTGCAGATAATCTAAGTGTTTGCAAAGCTGAATGATCATTTAGACATTTTTATCTGATCTGTGTCTGATTAGTCACTTGTCAGTTCTTCTTGCGTTCACACAGGTGTAGAGAACTATAATCATGATCCAGTCACTATCTTCATGTTCAACACGTGATCTGCTGTTTTGCCATTTTAAACTTATTTTTGTCAACCGGTTGCACAGAGTGTGTTTGTGCAACTTCTTTCAAACAAATACTACTTGCTTTGATATTTTGTTATTTAATGAACGACACCGATACATTTCTGACTGCACCGGAGAGTTATTATAGTTAACAAAAACTAAAACCATCTAAATATATTTTGTTAATGAATAAAAAAATAAATACTGAAATAAAAAAATAAAAAAATGAAAAAATAAAAATATTTTTAGAAAATATCAAAAATGAACTCATTTCAGCTAAACAAACTATAAAATGACATATATAATATACATATATATATATATATATACATATATAAATATTAAAATTAAATACTAAAAACTTAAACTTATTTTATTTCAGCAAGTTGCTCATTTTCATTAAGTTTAAGTTGATGCACTAAAATAACTAAAACTGGAACAAAAATGGATTAAAAAAAATAAAACTAGACATATTTGAAATAAAAATTACTACAAATTACAAAAACAATTTAAACAAAAATTAAAATCATAACAGAAGATATCAAAACAATAGGCCTAACTAATTCTAAATATTAATTTAAAAAATATAATAATGATAATCATATAATACTTTTTGAGGCTGCTTTACGTGTATTCAACATTAGAATTAAAAGACAAAAGCCATGAAACTTCAACTGAATAATATTATTATGACATGCATACATTTCATTACAAACACTTTATTTAGGCTATTAATTTATTAGGTTTTTTCTATTAATAAAGCTGGGCAACAACTTTAACCAGTGCCTGGATATAATAATACCTCTGAATCTATTTTTGTATAATTTAATTATCCATTGGTCAGCTGGAGAATTGCTGTATGGGAACTATATCATACTGACGACTTCCACAATCATTTATTTTAGAGTTCAGGGACTTGTCAAATGTAATAAAGTAACTCATATTCTGAATCCTGTGTAATAACAGGCTATGATTTGAGAGAAATCTGAGCTGAAACTCACCGGGGTTCCTCTAGTGACGCAGCTTTACCATCAAACTGTCCTGTGTGTCCCGTTATCCTCTGAAGGGTCCATAACTCATCAACTTTCTGTCTTACAAAACCTGAATTACAATATGAAAGCAGTTTGACATAAAATACAGGCCTTCATGTGTTGAGAAATACTGTGAGAGCAGAACAGCGCAACTCCAGAGCAAAACACTCACCGAGATTAGAGTGATTACAGCCTGTGTGTGTGTGTGTGTGTGTGTGTGTGTGTGTGTGTGTGTGTAAAGCCTGTCCCATTAAAGCCTTTAATGACAGCTGTCAGTTGTTGTGTGCTCGTGATTTATAAACGCCATGAATGTCAGATAAAACCTTTTATCCTCGAATAAAACCGACTTTTAAGGACAAGAGTTCACTTGGACGTTCACACATGCGCAGATCTCTGCTCGCTACTGTCTATGGTTCATTAAAACAACATATGTCTCATAAAAGTCTGTCATATTTATGTTATACGTTCGTTATTGATATTCGCAACGCTATGTAGCCTGTTTACACAGACTCACAAATTATTTGCATAAAATGTTTCGCGAAACAGAAGCGCGTGCAACAGCGACACCGCGCGGAGGCTTTCAACTCCCGACAGACACGGAGATATTGAAGTGTGTTGTGGATGATGAAGTGCAAATCACACGTTTCTCCGTCATTAGTGTTTAAAAGGACCGGATAAAGTTGGCTGAATGTGCAGAGTCAGCTGGAATCGAGACAAAGAAGGTCAAATATACCATTTTTGCCAAGAACGTTCTGGTTGGTCTGGGTATAAACGTTCTAGGTAGGTTAGAAAAAAGAAATAGCCTAAATACATAAATAAATAAAAAATAAAAAGAATCCCTGTAATGTTCTGGGAACGTTAATTTAGTCTGATTATAAAATAAAATCTAAAAAAATAACCATTAGGGAACGTTCTATAAAGGTTTCCTTTTGGTTGTCACAAAAAGAAGAAGAAGAAGAAGAAAAACAGAATCCCTGCAATGTTCTGGGAACGTTAATTATACGTTTTATGTAGGTTCCCTTTAGGTTGTCCAGAAAAAAAAAAAAAAAAAAAAAAAAAAAATTATATATATATATATATATATATATATATATATATATATATATATATATATATATATATATATATATATATTATATATATATATAAACCAAGTAAAAGAATCCCTGCAATGTTCTGGAAACGTTAATTATCCGGTTATGTAAAAGGTTCCCTTTTGAAACTCATAAAAACATTCTTGCAACGTTCTGGGAACGTTACTTTGGTCTGGTTATAAAAGTAAAATACAAAAATACTGTAGGTTCCCTTCAGGTTGAACGTTAATTTGGTCTAGTTACAAAAACAAACCCTATTAGGGAACGTTCTATGTCACACACACACACACACACACACACACACACACACACACACACACACACACACACACACACACACACACACACTCTTTCTCTCTCTCTCTGTCTGTGTGTGTGTGTGTGTGTGTGTGTGTGTGTGTGTGTGTGTGTGTGTGTGTGTGTGTGTGTGTGTGTGTGTGTGTGTGCGTCAAAACAACGTTTCGGTTTAAAAAAAGGAACCAATTCCCCTCCAAAAAACCCTAAACAACCGGGACTCGGGAATCATTTGAGAACGCTGGAGAAAAGTTGTTTGCTGGGAATATATTTTTCATTTATGTCAAGTGTTTTAGTCGCTACATCATTTTTTGTTTGTTTGTTTTTTTAGTTATTTCAGAGTTTTCAGCGCTTTATCTTTATTCTAACATGTGAAAAATAAGTAGATTTTGACTAGTATTTGTTATTATGATTTAGAGAAAAGATTTTCTAATAACAACATTTCCACAAGAAATGTGAAGCCTTGCATTTGTAAACACAAACACTGCAGAATTAATTTGTGCATCTCATTAATCCACACAAACTCCTCATCCTCATCCTCATCCTCAGATGCGGACGTGTTGGAGCGATTGTTCGGTTTGGCGCCTCCCTCTTCTGTTTCACATGGACAGAAGAACTTCCTGTTGACGTTCCTGCGTCCTGACAATAGATATTGATACTGCACTCCGAGTTTCTTCAGGCTTTTAGATAGAAAACAGAAACTGATTCATATGACAATATCAAACTCGCACGCGACCGAACGCCCATCTGTGAGGAGAAACTTCCCGCGCGCTGGATTAAAACTTCGATCGCTGTTGGAGCGACTTTTCCAAGCGTTTCCAAAGAGGAATGCCGTTCCGGTCGGTTGTCTGGGTGTTTTAGACGGTAAATAAACCGTCTTTCTCTCGGTATGGCGGAGGCACGCGCTGAGGAGGACGAGGAGCGTTTGCGCGAGCCCGGCGGCGCGAGACGGAGCGCAGGTAGGCGCGACACAACAAACAAAAAAATAAAACACAACAAATAAATAAACAAAACCCGTTTATAATCAGCGCAGACCGCCATAACATGACCATTAAGTTCGTTCAACAAGGAAATTGTAGGTTGAAATGTATATAAATGTATATATTAGGTTATACGTACCACTTAGTTCTAAGTTTTCACCGTCAGTATAGTAAAAGTGTAAATATTTGTGAATAAAATTCGATTAATTTGCTCATAAAAACGCCATAATCATTATAAAAGAATTAGGACTTTATATATCTCATGTCCATTAACTTTGTTCAACAACAAAATTGTTGGTTAATAGCTATAAATGGATATTTTGTTTTAGGTCACATACCATTTTTTTTTTTTTTTTTTTTAGTTTAGTTTTATTTGATTATATTTCTATTTATTTCTGTATGTTTTCATCAATTGTAATCATCTTTAGTTAATTTTAATGTTGCTGTGGTAGGACAAATGATTTTTTAGTGTATGTAAATATTCCATGAGGTCATAAAAGTCATAAAATAATTAGTAAAAGTATTTAATGGTATGTAAATAAATTAATTAATTAAATTTTTACTTTGTTCTTTGGTCTTAATTTTAAACTTTGTTCGATACAACATGTACGATTTAGGTCACGTAGCTTTTCTTTTTAGTTATATTTCATTATATTTAAGCTGCACATGCACAGTAATCATAATAAAACAATTATTTATAATTATTTTATAATGTAAAAATATGTATAATGTTAATGTTTTATATATATATATATATATATATATATATGGTAACACTGCAATAAGGTGTCATTTGTTAACATTAGTTAATGTATTTTTTTTTGTAATTCAGTGTTTTTGTTTATTTTCAAAGTAACATTAGTTAATGTATTAACTCACATGAACAAACAATGAACAATGCATTTATTACACTATTTATTCATCTTTGTTAGTTAATGAAAACACAGTTGTTCATTGTTTATTCATGTTAGTTCACAGTGCATTAACTAATGGTAACAAACACAACTTGTGATTTTAATAATGCATTAGTGAATGCTGAAATTATCATTAACTAAGATTAATAAATACTGTAGAAGTATTGTTCATTCTTAGTTCATGTTTACTAATGTTGTTAACTAATGAACCTTATTGTAAAGTGTTACCATATATATATATATATATATATATATATATATATATATATATATATATATATATATATATATATATATATATATATACTTAAATGAAATATAAATATTATGTAGAAGAGGCACATTATGTCTGCTCATTGTTGTGTAGTAGTGTAAAATGAAGGAAGTTTATTGGATTGTTGTTTCCTCTTTATATAATATGAAATATGAATCTGCTTTATCTTGGTCTGAAACTTGCATGTGAATTTCAGTTTCGCTCCAGTAGCCCAGCTTTATTTCCTATGGGGAATTTCGCACCTGTGTGTGAGGTGCGATCCGACCCTCAGCGATCGTTAAATAAAAATACAGCGTCTCCTGGATGTTATGCATGAACACAGAGAGCTGATTCAGCAGTAATGTTTTTTGTTTATATAATGCACGTATTGGAGAATTTAGCAGCTCTGACTGTGTCATGTGACTCGAGTCTGAGATCATGTGATCACGAACCCCCCACACACACACACACACACACACACACACACTTCAGTAATGATATGGTCTGTTTCAGGGCTTTTGTGTCTCTGTCTGTGGTTTGTTGTAAAGTACAGCGGTAGTTTCTTAGACAAAAGCTCAGTTTCTTCTGGGTTCAGTGTGAAGGGATCTGTCAGTAACAGACTAATAATGAGCCGGCCGCCCTTCATTCAGACAGCAGAATCTCTCAGCCGTCCCGGGCCATCGGGCCGTTTCTGTAGAGCAAACATCCACGTCACATGAATAATGTCTTGAATCTGCTGTTGTCAGTGCTGAACACTGTTATTTGTGCGTGACGTCCACACAAACACAGTCATTTAATGATCCGTTCTGACTGCTCTTTGTGTGTGTGTGTGTGTGTGTGTGTGTGTGTGTGTGTGTGTGTGTGTGTGTGTGTGTGTGTGTGTGTGTGTGTGTGTGTGTGTGTGTGTGTGTGTGTGTGTGTGTGTGTGTGTGTGTGTGTGTGTGTGTTTGCAGAACATTCAGATAGAAACAAACCCGATCAGCGCCACTCCAGGTAAGTGCAAAAGTTTAGTTTTTGATCAGTATAACGAGTGGATCAAGAAATGATTTTTTTTTTTTACATACATAAAAATAATTTTTAGAAGCTTTTAGATTTTTTTAAAACTATCTAGCACATGTCCACACACTTAAGTCCTCATTACAGCACTGAAAAATAAACAGAAATTGATAATAAAAATTATAAAGCATTTATGCTTATTTTTGGCAGTATGTATTTATTTATTTAGACAACTTAAAACATTTCCACCCACTTCACATTACAGCACTGAAAAATAAACAGGAATTTTAAATAGTGTTTATTAATATTTTGAATTACATTTTGTTTTTATATTTTCCGATTGCAAGTTAATTTTAGTTTTAGTGTTTTTGTTGTGTGTTTTTGTGATTTTTAGTTTTAGTTATTTTTCTACATCAAGTTAAACTGAATAAATATGAGAAATGCTGCCGCCTTGCAAGCTAGCTGAAATAAAACAAGTTTAAGTTTTTTGTATTTCATTTTATTTCAGTTCAGTTTTATTTAAATTAATGATTTTTTTATGGTTTTAGTTTTTAATACTTAATTTATTTCAGTTCAGTTTCTTATTTCAGTTTGTTAGTTTGTTTTTTTTAGTGTGTAATGTTTTAGTTTTGGTTAACTATGATAACCCTGATTCCAATAAAGAGAATTGCTAAAAAGTAGAAAACTAAAAGCTTTGGATTATTAAAAAAAACGAAAAGGAAAAAAAGGGCAATTAGGGTGGACATTATTATTTTTTTTTAATACATACATTCATAATGAACTGGTTTTGCTTTATTTTATTTATGCTAATTTGTCTTAATTTAGGGTGAAATTCTCAAAAAACTGAGATTCTCTAGATTATAAGAGCAAGTCAAAAACCTGTTTATTTGTGTTCGGAGCCTTATCTGCTGGTGGTGAAGCTTTCGATTCGTGTCTGAACATCTCCCAGCGTTCCTCCCTTCAGAGCATGCCATAAGAAGAGTGAACGCAGCACTAATGCAGTAGTTCCTCCAGCTCAGTACTAGAAATACCTGTTCCACTACAGCTGGAAAAAATGATTAACGCTTTTCCTCAAGAGCGTAATATAAATGTCACGTCAAACTGAGCTCATGCGTGTGTTTACAGGAATAACAGCTACATTTTGGCACTGCTTAATAACATAGTAAATTAGTGGCACATTTCTTGGCTCCACTGCATGTATTTGTTCATTGTGTGTGTGTGTGTGTGTGTGTGTGTGTGTTTGATGAAAGTCTGTGTCTGTGGGGGTTTGGGTGTGGTGTGTGTGTGTGTGTGTTGTGTAACTGTGAAATGTATTTCCAGTCGTGTCACTGGAAAACAGCCGGGAAAACTGGCCTTGAGTCATTGAATCAGTAGAAAAAGACATTGAGTCCTTGTGTTTCTCTCACTTTTCCAGCCAAGGGCCGCTTTCCTCCATCAGAGCCGTCATCAAACGCAGTGAGTTCGCCTGCTGTAGCATGTTTTTGGTGATTTGGTGTGTTTCGTCTGTTCTGTCAGATGTTTGCATGTGAGTTTGGTTTTTGTGTTTGTGTTTTTTGTCGGAAATTGTGCAGCATCAGCGAGAACGAGCTCTCAGAGTGACCATCAGCGAGACCGCAGGTAAGGTCACGCCTGTTTACTTTGTGTTTTCTTTCTCACTGTGTTCAAATCAAGTGATATTTTGCTTGATTTTGACTTTTTCTTTCAAAATCACATCTTATCTCTGATCTCAAGCTCTTCGCTGATACTGTTATCTCCCTTGTAAACAAATCCCTTGTCAGCAATATTGACATTGAGCTGATCTATTTTCAGTATATTCATTTAAAGAAAATCTAATAGTATTTTATGGTGGGGAGATATATAAATATATACAGTGATGTGAAAGACTCATTGCCAGTTATCGCAAACGCTTGATTGCAGTTGTTGTTGCAAAGGGTGGCCCAACCAGTTATTAGGTTTAGGGGGCAAGCACTGTTTCACACAGGGCCATGTGGGTTTGGATTTAGTTTTCCCTTCATAATAAAAAACTTCATTTAAAAACTGTATGTTGTGTTTACTTGTGTTATCTTTGATTAATATTTAAATTTGTTTGATGTTCTGAAACATTAAAGTGTGACAAACATGTAAAAAACTAAAAAATCAGAAAGGGGGCCAACACTTTTTCACACCACTGTATATATATATATATATATATATCCACCATATACATATATACATATGTTTGTGTGTATGTGTGTATGTATGTATATATTAGATTGTTTTTCATGACATTTATTTTCATATATATGAAAATTATATATATGAAAATAAATGTCATGTGACCCTCATATAACTGAATGAAAAAATCATAATGAATCAAAAATGAATCAAAATAATAATGAATCTGTTACTTTTATCAACGAATGGTTATTCATTATGTCTGTATTGTAATAAATGGTGTTTGTAATAGTGATGTTTCATGTTGTAAAAAGTGTGTTTGTGTAGTTTGTTTTATAGTGTATGTGCGGTGTTGTTAAAAGGATATTCTGTTCTGTAATTTGTAATTATCGAGTTTATGTTATTAATTTAGCATTTTTTTAAATATATTTTTTATAATATATGTTTAGAATTAAAAATACATTTAAATAAACTCTGATTGTCACATTAATACTCATGATTTTATGATACCAATTAATCAAATGGCTTTGAGTTTTAAACATTTTCTCATAACCGGGGTTATTTTAGTAAACTAAAGCTGAAATCATCCAAAAAAAATAAAAATAAAAATTTTTCTAACTAAAAAACTTAACCTTATTTTATTTCAGCAAGTTGCCAAGGCAATATTTCTCATTTTTATTTTGTTTAACTAGATGTTTAATTGGTCAGTTAAATAAGTAAAACTAAAATAAAAATTTATGAAAATGAATAAAAATATATAAATATTATTATTATTATTATTAATATTATTAAATATAAAAAAACTAATATATATTTTAAAAACAACATAATTACTAAAACGTCGACTTAAAATATAATACAAAAATACTATACTAATTAGTAAAAACAGTAAAAAAAAAAAAACAAATTAAAAATATTCATAAAAACTGTAATAGTATCTCATTGATACTAAGACAGCATGTTGTTACAAGACATGAGTTGTTAACTAGCTCTTTTGGTTAAACGGGAGAAAGGTCACGTTATGAACTTTGATTGTCATGCAGCAGGCGTCCAGAAATCACCATCCTCTCTGCTGAACCACTGCCGACCAATACATGGTTCCCAGGGGCTTCTGGGGCGTTTCCTCCAGCCCCGCCCCCAGCCCCACCCACATGGGCTGCAGGCTCGGCGACAGTTCAGGTGGGTGGAGCTTAAGGAAGCGATACATAGAATCCATCATTTGATTGATTGATTGATTGTGCTCCTCCTTTCCAGCTCCCGCCTCCATCCTATGAGCAGGTGATCCGAGAAAAGAGCCGTGAGCAGAATCTTCACTCCTCCTCTTCGTCATCTTCATCTCCATCTTCTCGTCACTCTACCTCCACCATCGCAACGCAGACGGACACAAACTCCTCCGGCCCACAGTCCTCTGCTGCTCGTCCAGGTATAAAGAAATGAGATCAGGCTTCAGTGGAGGTTTTGTCAGGCTGCATTTACAGTTTCGAGATACGAGATTCCAAACATGACATTCTTGTCAACAGATGAAGCACATTTTTTGTTTTTTAATATTTTGAGTAAATACTAAAAGAAGTGCTCATTTAATTTACCTTGCATCCTTCACTGACATTGATTATTTGCAAACAAACCCTTCATTTAACCAAAATACTTTACTGAAAAGGTGCTAACAAAGAAGTAATGAATCATAAGACATGGAATAAGTTAAGTTTAGTATTTAAAAAGAAAAGTATTAAAGTTATGTATTTACGAAAATGTATCAAAAATAAGAGAAATGTGCTATTAAATTAATTCCCTAAAAATTCCCTTTTTTTTTTTCATGTAATGGTCAATTTTAGGATTTTGATTCTATAACATCTTTAAGACTAGTGGAAAGAAAATATCCATAATATGCATTTAAGTGTTTATTTTATTGCACTTTATCAGTTGGTGTCTGTAGAATTCAGTTACAATACATATCATCAGAAGTTTTTTCTCCACTTCAGCAGCACTTACAAACACCAAATTTAACAGTTTTATTCCTCTCTATATTCAGAAGGTTTTTACTGAGGGGTTTGTGCATATATCTTTTGGGCTGATTTCTATGGCATATTATACCTAAAAACATGGAGATAATTCCTTTTTAAAGCACTGGGAGTTTTGTTATCCACTTCAGCATCACTTACATACACCAAACTTAGCAGTTTTATTCCTCTCTATATTCTGAAGGTTTTTACTGAGGGGTTTGTTCATATATCATTCACCTGAGTTTATTATTGCACTTTATCTGTTTGCATAGATTTCAATTATAACACGTCTTTAAAGGCGATTTTCTCAAAAACGTTTTTCTCAACTTCAGCATCACTTACAAACACCAAACTTAGCAGTTTTATTCCTCTGTATATTCTGAAGGTTTTTACTGAGGGTTTTTTTCATATATTTTTCAGTCTGATTTTTGACGCATTCCTAAAAACATGACGAAAATGTGTATTTTTTTTTTTCTTTTTTCTTGTCTGTTGATAGTATTTTCTGTTTTATTGATTAATAAAAAGAGAAATCCAGAATCCCCTCTATAAAAACCTTTAACTCTAATATCTCAACAAAATTAAACAAGAATTTTGAACCTGGCTTTATCCAATGTTCAGATTTATTTTCTGGAAATGTATGCAATTTAGTGCATATTTATTTAGATAATGCATCATAAAGATAATGCATCAGAAAACTTGCAAAACAATTGTCTTAATATACTGTGACCAATCATCTAGGGAAGTATAACACATAACTTCATTTTTTCCTGTAGTTCGTAGGCCACCCAAACCCCAGCGGCCCTCACTGTCCCTCAAACACACGCATGAAGTGGACCGGTCTAATGCAAACGCCGGTACTCAGCCTCGAGATGCTCTGCGTGAACAGTGTGGTGTCCAGACAGACTTCGATGACATCTTCGATGACATCTCTCCCATAGGCCCCGCCCCCACTGCCATCACTTTCACCCAGATCAACCTCGATTCCCCAGGCGACCCTATGAAAGAGGAGCCCAGCGTTCGTCCCAGACCTCGGCCTCGCTCCAGGGTCGCCCTACGACCCAACGAGGACGTTCTGGACCTGCCGATGATGAGGGAGGTCAAAGTTCAGACTCTGGTGCGTCTAAAGGACGACGGGTCCGAGAATGTGTTCGCTGGGTTCGACGACGCTCCTTCGAACATCTCCAGCAAATACCTGCAAGACCTGCTGGAGGTGTTTGGTTCGGATGAAACGCATGTCCAGCATGGAGAAAGTCAACAAAGCGATGCAAGGACTGTAGAAGAAGAGGAAAATATGGCCATTTGCGATGCTCCATGCGCCGTTATAACACCTGAACCAGTAGAACCGTTAAATAGACCACAACCACGACCTAGAACGCAGAAATCCAGACCTCAGCTCGCCCCAAAACCATCTGTCTTTGAGGTTTTTGATACCAGAGAACCTACCGTTGAGGAAAACCCGTCCAAACCCCTGAATCCACCAGTACCAGCACCCAGACCCCTTCTGAACAAACTCCAGAGTCCATCAGAGTCCAGATCTTCTCCATCTGCCAAACCTTCACCCGCCGCCCGTCCTGGCAGCGCTCCTCCTGGGCAGCAGATGGCAGCGGTGGCCTCCACGCCGTCCGAGAGGAGAAATTCAGATGATCAAACTACAAACACTCCAGTGAAAACAGCACCAGTGATGTTGACTGACAGGAACGTTGGAAAACGTGAGTGGTGACCGGTATACTGGTGGATTTCTAGTTTGCTTGCTAGTAGGGATGTACAGTTTGGGGAAGAATATCTAATTTTTTGGATAAAAAAGTGAATGTGATAAATGCGATTTAAAATGCAGTTTTAAAAAAATAAGCTCAAGGTTGAGTTGAGATAATTTGACACAAAAAGTAGCAATTCACTGTTACAACCTTCTTGTCAAGGATAACAATAAAGTTACAGTAACTTATTTCCATTGTCATCTTTGCTTTAAAAAGAGAGAAGAAAATCCTAGTCAAAAAATCCGCTCACTCCCATAAAATAAGACATCCTATCTAAAAACAGTCTCTTCGCCCTTATTCTGAAACCCTCACAATTTGTTAATACCTTAAAATCTAAAGGCAGCATATTCCATTCCTTTGCACCTGAATATTTAAACGACCTTTGACCATACAGTGTCCTGTATCTACATAAATTAATATCCATAATACTCTATCTGGTAAAATGACCGTGTCTTACATTAACCCGAGTAAAATAAGAATTCAAATATACTGGAGCCCTATCATTAATGATTTTATGTACTATTTTTAATTTCTGTAATACTAATCTTCTTTCAATTGGTAACCAACCAAGCTGTTGAAAGTGTGTATTATCCACATGACTGAAACAATGTAATCCTAAAACTAATCTTATCAATTTATTCTGTGATTTTTGTAACTTTATCATCCATGAACAACATGCATAATCAAAATGCCACTGAACTAAGCCTGCAGCAAGTACCATTAAACTATCTCTATCCAAAAAACCAGCATATCTTGCTATAAACTTAATTCTAGCATTCACTTCTCCAAATACTTTCCTGGCCATACTAGCCCCACTTAAATTTCTATCCAGAGCACATCCTAGATAATGGACCGATGTTTTATTAGTTAGTTCATACCCATCAACTTTGACTACCAAATCATCCTCCTTACGCAATTTATACTTAGACCCAAAAAGAATAGATTCTCTTTTTCCAAAATGTAATAAAAGCTTATTTTCCAACAGCCACTCCTTCACCAGTCTCCTTCCCAGAAGCCAATAAAGCAGCATCATTGGCATATAAGAACATATTACACTCACAAGCAGTCTGAATATCATTGATATATAATATAAACAAAAGAGGACCTAATACACTACCCTGTGGGACTCCGTTTTAAACAGTTTTACTCTCAGAAAGCATCCCTCCAACTTCTACCCTTTGCTCTCTCCCTGATAAATACGAGGCCAACATAATTTCAAATGCAATTTAAAAAAGTTTAAAGTTTGATTAACTTGTTTGCAGAATTTGAACAATTTTTATAAAAATTGTTATGGCGATAAATGCGAAAGAAAAAAAAAATCTCAAGCTTCGCTTTGCTTCTTTGCACTACTTGGGGAAATAATCTAATAAACAGAAAATTGCAGTTGCAATATTTATTTTATTTAAAATGTTATTAGACGCAAAAAAGCTCGCGTTTTTTAGGGATGCATAATTTGGTCAAAAATATGTAATTGTTTATCATTGTTACTATAATGTATTAATATTGTATAATCATTTCCAAATGCACGTCATACTGTAAGTGACTCAAACTCAGAGCAAATGCAGAGATGAGATCATTTGAAGCAGCATTTACCGTGAACTGAGACTCTGATAACACTGGAGCGGTTCACTATGAAACCCGCACTGCATTTATTCATTTAATTAAATTACAGTCTTTGTGATTTGATCATCACAAGTCATGTCATAATTTCAGTTAATCATGCAGTCTTAATTGCTGCTAATCGTCTCAATCAAAACTTAACTTTGCACAGCTTAATGTTTAACGAGTGTCTGTGTTTATATACAGGTCCGTCGGCATCCAAACACTCCCGTCCGCCTCCACCTGTGCTCAGGAAGACCCCGTCTACCTCACAGGTTAATTATACCTGCTTATAAACCACCTTTATGAGGAAGTTTCCCTATTAGAATGAGCATTTAATGTTGATGGTGTGTGTGTGTGTGTGTTCAGGCTGCGGTGGATGTTTCCAGAGCTCCTGATGCCTCCATTCCTTCTCTTCCTCCGAGGTACTGCAGCATTTTTCCTCCAAAATCAGGTATCTGTTTTGTTTTTTCCCCATCTCTCATTCTCTCTCTTTGCGTCTCAGACCCAGTGGCGGCAGACTCCTCCCACTCCGCCCCCCTCCTCCAATAAAGGTGACCAAACTTCCAGGCTCCTCCTCCTCCCCTGCTGCGACCAATCAGCTGCCAGGCAGCAGGGTGCCAAAGAGAGGCCCGCCCCTCCCACCCCGCCCCAAACCAGGACATCCGCTTTACAAGCGCTATTCTGTGAGTCTTCATACATAAGAGTATTTGAGAAGAACTCCAGGAAAATGTCCTGTGTGTAATTGAAGGGTTAAGATTGTCATCATTTTCTGACCATCCTGTCGTTATAAACTTGTATGACTTTCTTTTTTTGGTGAAATACAAAGATGAGATCTCTGGCAGAATGTACAAGTTTTCCATAAACAGTGAATTGTGATTGTGCGCTTTATTCCAAGTCTTCTGAAGCAGTGTGGTATTGTTAACTAAAACTGAAAATGAAACTATTAAAAATGTTTTTTGTTAATTAAAATAAACCCTCAATTAAATGAAATATAAATACTGGACTAAAAGCGTATTTTTAAATTTGAATGAAAATGACAAATTTGAATTACAAAAACTGAAAAACAATTTAAATAATATATTAGCTAATTAGAAATAATAAAGAAAAATTTACATGACAAAAGAACATAATAAAATTACTAAAACTTAAACTTAATAAAATGAAATAAAATATAAACATTATATTAAACTTAAACTTAAAAAAGTTAGATAATTACAAATGTTGCCATGTCAACTGAAATAAAATAGTTTACTCAAACTAAAACTGAAATAAAAATTCATTAAAGCTAAATAGAAATAATTTTAAAAAATTAAAATGACAAAAGAATATAGTACAATTACTAAAACAAATGTAATGAAGTGAAATTTAATAAAATAATGAAATAAATATTATATAAATCTGAAATGTTAATAATATAAAAATGTTGCCTTGGCAAGGTACTAAAATTGAAATAAAAAATAAAATTACTGTATATCAAAATATATTTAAAAAATTACTAAAATGAAAACTTAAAGTATAAAAATTAAATTTGGAATATTAATAAATAAAAAATTTTATTTATTAATTTTATTTATTAATAAATTTACTTTTATTTAAAATAAATAAAAGTATAAGAGTTCTTAGTCTGAAGTTTAAGTTCTTAAGTCTTCTAATTAGTTTTCTTGTTGTTGCTGTTGTTCGTTCAAATATAAAGCTCACACGTTATACCTAACATCTTTGAGCTGCGCAGAAGAAAGAGGGTGAGAAAATGATGACCGGATGTTTATTTATGAGTGAACTGCCCCTTTAAATGTATTTTATATTGAATATGAGAAAAAATCCCAGGAGCTCTATAAATACAGCCATGTAAATAGCAGCGGGTTTGTGTGTTTGTGCATTAGAGCAAAGTTCTTCAAGGAGATGCAGAGCTGGAGAATATCAGCAAAGAGCAAGAGGAACCGCCTGAGGAAACATCTTTGCATGTCAGTGTACACACACACACACACACACACACACACACACACACACACACACACACACTGGCAGATTATGCAAACATTGTAAACTGTCATGAAATATTATTTCCTGCTTCAGGAAGAAGAGCACCTGATTGTCCTGGATGATACAGACGTCCCAAAAACACCGTCAAACACACTCCACGACCTCTGCTTGTCAGGAGAGGTCAAAGGTCAAGATGTGACTGTCAGTGAGCTTCTGCTGGACAACGAGCCCTCGGAGCAGCAGATCCAACAAAACACACACAACAGGTGAAACAGGATGAGAAATTATATATATATATATATATATATATATATATATGTATATGTATATGTATATGTATATGTATGCATGTATGTCTGTGTGAAAATATAAACAATTTATATAAAAATATAAAAAATTATTATACAATAGTATTAAAAATTATTTTTAATAAAATCTAAAAAATAATGCCTGTTAACAGTTCCTCTTTTCCTCGCGTTCATTGTGGCCCGTTTTGCATTTGATTGCATGTAAAAAAAAAAATATTTTTTTTTTCTTAAAATAAAATCTACAAATAAAAATAAACATGCATAATTTATATCAACATGTAAAACATGCATAATTCATTTATTAACATATGTTAAATATAGTTTTTGTTTACATAATGAGCGTGTACTGTATATTTATTATGTATATATTATGCAAACACATACATGTATACATTTAAGAAAAATATGTTGTTTATATATTAAATATATTTATATATAAAATAAAATAATATAAATATATACTGTAGATATACATGTAAATATTTTCAAAATATACATAATAAATAAACACAGTACACATTTACATTTACATTTACATTTAAGCATTTGGCAGACGCTTTTATCCAAAGCGACGTACAATATGAGAACAATAGAAGCAGATAGACCATCGAGAGTGCAGCAGTATACAAGTGCCATGACGAGTTTCAGTTAGCACAGTACATATTGCTAGGTTTTTTTTTTTTTTTTTTTTTTATAAATAAATAGATGTAATAGGAAAGTGTTAGTACTAGTTGGTCAGGTGCTGGCGAAAAAGATGCGTTTTTAGATGATTTTTGAAAATGGCTAAAGACTCAGCTGTTCGAATTAAGATCGGGAGGTCATTCCACCAGCTGGGCACAGTCCAGGAAAAGGTCCGTGAGAGAGATTTGGTACCTCTTTGTGATGGCACCACAAGGCGCCGTTCACTTGCAGACCGCAAGCTTCTGGAGGGTGCGTAAGTTTGAACAAGTGAGTTTAGATATATTGGTGCAGTGCTAGTTGTTGACTTGTAGGCAAACATCAGTGCCTTGAATTTGATGCGAGCGGCTATTGGTAGCCAGTGTAACCTGATGAAGAGAGGGGTAACATGAGCTTTCTTTGGTTCATTAAAGACCACTCTGGCTGCTGCATTCTGGATCAGTTGCAGAGGCTTGATAGTAGATGCGGGAAGGCCCGCCAAGAGAACATTGCAGTAGTCCAGTCTGGAGAGAACAAGAGCTTGGACAAGGAGCTGTGCAGCATGCTCCGACAGGAAGGGTCTAATCTTCCTAATGTTATATAAGGCAAATCTGCAGGACCGGGCCGTTGTAGCGATATGGTCTGTGAAGCTTAACTGATCATCGATCATAACTCCAAGGTTCCTGGCCGTCATGGAGGGAGTTATGGTTGACGAACCTAGCTGTATAGAGAAGTTGTTGTGAAGTGATGGACTGGCTGAGAACACAAGCAGTTCTGTCTTGGCAAGGTTGAGCTGAAGGTGATGGTCTTTCATCCAGTTAGAGATGTCGCTCAAACAGGCTGCAATGCGAGCAGCTATTGTCGGATCATCTGGTTGGAATGAGAAGTAGAGTTGAGTGTCATCAGCATAGCAGTGATAAGAAAAGCCATGCTTCTGAATGACCGATCCTAATGACGACATGTAGATGGAGAAGAGAAGTGGTCCTAGCACAGAGCCTTGAGGAACTCCAGTAGCAAGAAGTTGTGACTCTGAAACCTCACCCCTCCAAGATACCCTGAAGGACCTACCTGAGAGGTAAGACTCAAACCACAGGAGCGCGGTTCCCGAGATGCCCATCTTTCTGAGAGTGGACAGGAGGATCTGATGGTTAACTGTGTCAAAAGCCGCAGACAGGTCCAATAAGATGAGTACAGAGGATTTGGAAGCCGCTCTTGCCAGTCTCAGGGCCTCTGTAACCGAGAGTAGGGCAGTCTCAGTGGAGTGGCCGCTTCTGAAGCCCGATTGGTTGCTGTCCAGAAGATTGTTCTGTGCAAGAAACACAGAGAGTTGGTTGAACACAACTCGCTCAAGTGTCTTTGCAATGAATGGCAGAAGGGATACCGGTCTGTAGTGTTCTAAAAGTGCTGGATTCAGAGAGGGTTTTTTAAGCAGTGGGGTTACCCGGGCCTGCTTAAAAGCTGTTGGAAATGTACCAGTGTGAAGAGAGGTGTTGATAATGTGAGTAAGCGTAGGTATGACCGAAGAAGAGATGGCCTGAAGTAGGTGAGTGGGGATAGGATCTAGCGGACAAGTAGTGGGATGATTAGAAAGGATGAGTTTTGAGACTTCCGTCTCAGAGAGAGGAGAGAAGGAGGTGAGGGAGTGTGTATTAGTCGGTATGAAGTTATCAGTTTGTGGTGGGAGGAATTGGTCACTAATGGTTTTTGTTTTATTTGTGAAGAAAATTGCAAAGTCATCAGCTTTAAGAGTTGATGAAGGAGGAGGGGGAGGAGGACAGAGAAGAGAAGAGAAAGTTTTGAAAAGTGTGCGAGAGTCAGAACAATTGTTGATTTTGTTGTGGTAGTAATTCATTTTAGCCGTGGATACGTTTGCAGAGAAGGAAGAGAGGAGTGACTGATACGCACTAAGGTCAGTAGAGTTTTTTGATTTGTGCCATTTCCTCTCTGCAGCCCTTAGTTTAGTGCGATGTTCACGGAGAACATCAGACAGCCAGGGGGCAGAGGGGGTAGAGCGTGCTGGTCTGGATGAAAGGGGGCAAAAGATACATACATACACATACACATACATATATTATGTAAACAAAAACTTTTATTTTGGATGCGATTAATCATTTGACAACACTAAAACATACATATGTGTTATTTAGGTATACATGTGAGAGGTTAAACATTTGTCTATGGAAATTAGGTTTTAAGTCATGGAAAAGTTATGGAATGTCAGTCACAAATTTCAGAAAACTGATGGCAGTAAAACTGGGATAATTCATAACAATCATCTCCTGTGTTGCTCTGTCCAGGTGTGTCGTGGCCCGTTTTGCATTCGAGGGGGAGGAGGGCGAGCTGTCCTTCACTGAGGGTGATGTCATCACTCTAATAGAATATGTAAATGAGGAGTGGGGGCGTGGCCTCCTGAACGGACAGACGGGAATCTTCCCTCTCAGCTTCATCCAGGCTATAGAGGAAACTGAAGCGTTGCCAAGGAAACCGGCTCTGGAATCTCCCGGTAAATAAACATTCTGCCTCGGAATATTCATTAACCACGGACCAATCAGCAGTAAGCGTGCCCGGGACTGGCCAATGCCGAAAACTGAAAGTTATTTTTATGTTATGGCTCATAATATGAGTCTACGCTGTATTTTTAAAACTCCAAGTGAAATCTGACAGAGAACTGAGAAACTATGGTACTTTTGAAACCTGCCTTGATATTATCTGCTTAATTAGATAATTAAAAAGCTCAGAGTGATCAATATGCTCATAGATATATCATGCATCTGTAGTCGGTATTGATTGACAGGCCGTCTCTTTCTCTCCAGCGCCCCCTGCAGGAGCGAGAACCACAGGACGAGCACTTTATGATTTCACTCCTGAGTGTGAGGACGAGCTCTGTCTGAAGGTCTGTGTGAGATTCACTACAGCAGTCATGAACACCTGGACATCTATAGGAATTTAACAAATCCTGATTTACAGGCCTGGACAATTCATGGAAAAAAACATAAAAATAGGGTGCCTACCAACAAACAGACAAACAAATAAATAAACAATAATTTTATTAAATACATTTTATATAAGATTAAGATATATTTGAAAGAATAAATATTGAATTAAAAAAAAAAAAAATATATATATATATATATACACATACACACACACACACAAGGAGTTTAACTGCAAAAACAGATAACGTTTTTATTAATTTTCTCAAATCATGTTTTTATTGTATTAGTTTTTAGTTATTATTATTTAATAAAAACAACCCAATTGCAGTTTGATTGATATTAATTGGAATGCAGGACAAAAAAAAACATGATTTTTGAACGTTTTTAAAAAACTGAGTTATCTGTTTTTGCAAATGAACTCTTCATATACACACACACACACACATTTATTTATTTTATTTTATTTATTTATGTATTTATTTATTTTAGGAAAATATATATCAGGATTAATAAAAAGTATATTAAAAAATTAATCTAGAAAATTATATAATTATGTAAAAACAATTAAATAATAAAAACAAATAAGTATTGTAATTATAAGTGTATACAGTATATAGATAATGTGTGTGTGTGTGTATATATATATATATATATATATATATATATATATACACACACACACATACACAATAAAATATTAAAATTATTTTAGTTAAAATTTAAAGTTATATTAATATATATAAAATATTATGTAATTCTAATAAAATTAAATATTGTAATTATATTTATCTGTTGTAATTATATGTGTGTGTATTATATAAGAATTATAATATAATTATTAAATAATATAAATATTATATAAAAAATATAATTGATATATATTCAAATATAATGATTGATTAATTAATATATATATTATATAATTTGCCTACATTACTTATGTGCCTCTAGAAGCTTACGTTCTGCAAGTGAACGTCGCTTTATTGTTCATCCCAAAGAGGCACAAAATCACTTTCACAGACTTTTAAATGAAATGTTCCTCCTGCCCTCCTCAATCCCAGAATCTCCAAGAATCGGCTGAAAACACATCTCTTCCATCTTTATTTGACCCTCTAACTCTAGCACTCTCTATTCTAATTCTATTCTTAAAAATAAAATAAAATTACACTAGCTTTTCTAATGTTTTTGTATTCTATCTATTTGTTTTCTTTTTATTTATTATGCAATTAACAAAAGCAAAAGAAAAAAGGCCTCTAACACTAGCTTGCTCTATTCTTTTTCTATTCTATCTGTTTTCTTTTTATTCGTTATATAATAAAAATAAAAAAGCCTTGCTACGTGTACTGCGTTAAGCTAACTGAGACTTGTTATAGCACTTGCGTCTCATTGCTCTTTTTGATTCTGATTGCTTCCATCGTCCTCATTTATACGTCGCTTTGGATAAAAACGTCTGCTAAATAACTAAATGTAATATTTTATCATATAACAAATAAGTACTTTAATAATACTAATTTAAATAATGTATTTAAATATTTGGTTAAATATGGGTTTTATGTCATGGAAATTCATTGGTCAAAACAAGCGTGCCTGTGTGTGTGTGTGTGTGTGTGTGTGTGTGTGTGTGTGTGTGTGTGTGTGTGTGTGTGCAGGCAGGAGACGTGGTGTGTGATTTGGAGGACATGGATGCTGAGTGGTTCCTCGGAGAATCCGGTGGGAAACGTGGAATCGTCCCCAAAAACTACATCCAAGTGCTGCTGGACCCCTGAACACGGGCCGTCTTGTCATGTGCCTGATGAGCATTTCTGCATTTGCCTTAATTAGATGTAATACAGTTAAACGAGGTTAGTGAGGGGATCTCCTGTATTGTACTGACATGTGTGTATGAGTGTGTGTGTGTGTATGTGTGTGTGTGTATGTGGCCAGATGAACTTGTTTACAGTTTTAACCCAAATTAAACTGATCAGTTATTAAGCATTGTTCTGTCTTTTTTTATCAACAGTCAAACTTTCCTTCGAGCACAGCAGTTTTTGACATCTGTACATTCAATTTCAGGATTCTAGACATTTCAATTTTTCCACCCTTTTAAACAAATTTACATGACCACACATTCATAATTTACTGGATAAGGATTCATAAAAAATATTTTTTACTCACAATTTCAAGATGATAAAATATTGTAGAGCTTGGAATAACTAGTAAAATGTATATTCATAATGAAAGTGACCAATGTTTGTGGTCGGTAAGACTTTTAATGTTTTTGAAGTCTCTTCTCTGATCACCGAGGCTGCGTTTATTTGATCAAAAATACTGTAAAAATGTGAAATATTATTACAATTTTAAATCGCTGTTTTTTTCTGTAAATATATGTTCAAATGTAATTTATTTCTGTGATGCGCAGCTGTATTTTCAGCACCAATCTTCAGTGTCACATGATCTTCAGAAATCATACTAATATGCTGATTTGCCGCTGAAGAAACATTTTTGATTATTATCAATGTTGAAATGTTTTTTAGGATTTAGCATTTTCCGGATTCACAGATTAATAGAAAATTCAGAAGAACGGCATTTATTTGAAATGGAAATCTTTTGTAACATAATAAATGTCTTTACTGTCAGTTTCTTCAATGTTATGCGTCCCTGATGAACAAACAACAACAACAAAAAAATTCTAACTGATCCCAAATTTATAAACAGTAAAGTACGTGACCAATGACTTGAGGATTCCTCATGTATTTTGGTTATCCACCATAGACAGTTGCTGAAACCACATAACTAATATTGTTTTTATTAAGTTCAACTACACAAAATGTGTACAAACTTAAAATTAAAACCAAACACACTTTCTGTAACGTTTCTTTAATTGATACCCCAATTTAGAAAGCTGTAAATCAAAGAAAATCCAGCATTTTCAACTTCTCATGACTACAATGCTGCATTTATACCATCCCCTTCCCATAAATAGGCTACAGTGATTTTGACGCGCGGTCACATTAGCGACATTCGGCGAAATTTCGCGGGGAACGTATGTGGATATTGCAACATTTAAAAATTATTTAGGCCTAATTTTAATAATTAAGAAAAAATATAAAAATTTTAAAAACCCGAATTTGATGCGTCACGTGTCCCTCGCGCGAAATTCACGATCTGTATTCACGAGCGCATTTCTCCCGCGAAAATTTGCCGTAAGGTATACCAAATATCTCGTTTATTTCTGTCACACTTGCTTACTAAAATGAAACCAAAAAAGTGAATTAATGCTTAAATTTGTGACATTTTCAGCGTTCGGTTTCATTTCATTCGCCGTTCACATGCAATAAAACACAGACTCGTTTATTAGCTACTCATGATGTATTGTTGCAATACAAAACAAAATATGAAATAAATCCATAATTAGAATAATTACGAGGGGCTTTAGGCCCCGAACAGCCACCGTACAAAAGTTAATACCGTTGAAACCACAATAAGCGACCGTTCAGATCAAATTAAATGAACAGTTCTTCTAAAAACAGAGGCATTTCATGGAGAAAAACACACACTCATTCAGTAAAGGCCGAAGTTTTGGTGTAAAGCAAAGTCATAACACTACATCAGGCTCGTAACACATTTGTTCACACAAATCAGACGTAAAGAAACATCCAGCAACACAATTGAAACGTCTCGTTCCCATTCAGTTCCATTCAGTTTTATGAACGCGTTCATCAAGACGCAAATGTCTGAAATGAGACTCTAATAATGCATCTGATTAGACACACATCGACACATATGTACAGAGAGAGAGAAAGAGGAGCAGGTTCAGGACACAGTGCAGTAAAAGTCGAGGTCGCTGGTTTAATTGAAGCCCTGCGTGCAAACACAGACCAGAACGGCAGAAAATGAACGCGGACCAATAGATTATTACATGATCTGAAGAACATGTTTACATGCACTCAAATAACCCGTTAATTTCATGAACCTCCCTCAGTAAGTCCGAATGAAATTTCAATCTGATTTTACAAACGTGCGTATTTATTTAGGCTACCTCCTGCGAACGAATGAACGAAGCTAACGTTCTCGCAAGTTTATGAACATTCGTCCAGTAACGTTAATAGAATGTTCACTCAAAGTTCTCTGGCCTTTAAGAATGTTCTTAAAAATTTAGCACAAAAACATTATTTATACTCCGTTCCTGGAACGTTTTTTTTTCTTTCCCTGAAACGTTTTAGTTAGAAGTTTATCTTACGTTTTTTTTTTTTTTTTAAATGTTACTAGTTTTAGAATTTTCAGAGAACATTCAAAAGTAACACTGCCATAATGTTTGCAAAATGATAAAATAGAACCAAGAAAAACGTTTCTAAACATTAAAAAAAAATAAAAAATAAAATGGATGTGATGGAAACATGTTTTTAGATCGTTCATGAAATATTTTAGTTGGATTTTCATCATCTGTTTTTTAACTGTTACTACTTGTTTCAGAACGCTCAGAGAACATTTAAAAGTGATGTTCCCATAATGGTTGCAAAATTAGCAAAACCAAGAAAAAAAAAATTAAAACATTTAAAAATCGGGAAGTTTTGAATGTTCAGAAATAATCTTTTTATAACTTAGCGTTATTCTAAAAACATATTTTTGTTAGCTGGTCAGTGGAGGAGAATGAATATTTACTAATATTTACTAAAAAAAAGCTCTCCAGACATACTTGATAATTAAACTCTAGTTAGCTCTGGTGACATTATCACAGTGGCTTTTTCCAGTTCTGAACTTGGTGTCTGTTGATTGGAATACATAAATATAGCCTACATGTAAATGAATATGTGAATTGCGGAGTTTAGCGTTCATATAAAAGCTCAAATGAATCTGAAATCGGACTGGATTCATTCGGAGTGCATGTAAACCAACTGTCTGGATGCTGCCGAGTGTCTATGGGTTTCAGCATGAAGCTAACACTAAAATATGAGGACTAAGTGATATCGATGGTTGACTTGATCAACGCCACTAAGAACTAGATGGAAGATGCTGAGAGAAGGTGGTCTGGTCCGGTCCGGTCCGGTCTGGTCTCGGTGTTGAGGTTTGTGGTGGTGATCAGGGTTTCTCTTCTTCTGCGCCTCCAGAGAGATTCATCTGCCAGCTGTCATCTACACACACGGTCAGAAACAATCAGCTGTTACACTCAACATTTACAGCTTTTATTTGAAATAGAAATCTTTTGTAACATTATAACTGTCTTTATTTTTGATCAATTTAATACTAAATAAATGCAATTTCTTTAAAAAAATAAAAATTATATATAAATGAGGTTGTTACCATGGAGATGATCCACCTGTAACAGAGAAAACAAGACACAATGTATCAGCTGAAGGTCATTATGGTATGTCGTGTGTGTGTGTGTGTGTGTGTGTGTGTGTGTGTGTGTGTGTGTGTGTGTGTGTGTGTGTGTGTGTGTGTGTGTGTGTGTTTCACCTCAGTCTCTGCTGCTGTTCTGTTTTGCGTATTTTCTGATTTAATACCATCTTCCACCTCACATGCCATGTTAGTGTCCATCACAGCATCGTCCTGCACACACAACAACATTTACATGAATTAAGTCTCTTCTGCTCACCAAGGCTGCATTTATTTAATCAAAAATATAGTAAAAATTGTGAAATATTTTTACAATAAGAAATAGCTGTTTTCTATGTGAATGTGTTAAGCTGTAATTTATTTCTGTGATGCGCAGCTGTATTTTCAGCATCATTACTGCAGTCTTCAGAGTCACATGATCTTCAGAAATCATTCTAATATACTGATCTGTTGCTCAACAAACATTTCTGATTATTAGCAATGTTGAAAATAGTTGTGCTGCACAATATTTTTGTGGAAACCATGATGCATTTTATTTTTCAGGATTCACAGATGAACAGAAAGTTCAAAAGAACAGCGTTTATTAGAAACATAAATCTTTTGTAACATTATAAATGTCTTTACTGTCACTTTTGACCAATTTAATGCATCCTTGAATAAAAGTACTAATTTCTCTAAAAATACTGTGCAATATATACTGTGCACAGAATGTGAATATTGTGATTGTGTGTGTGTGTGTGTGTGTGTGTCCTCACCTGCACCCAAGGGTGTTCCAGCACCTCGTCAGCCGTGTAACGAGCACCAACATTCACTTGCAGCATCTTACCAATTAAATCCTGCAAAAGATGCATCAGATTCTTATGCAAGCTTGCTTTTGCCACGGAATAAAAGAATAAAACAAGTAATTGTGACCTTTTTCTCAGAATTGCAAAATTAAGCTCTCATCTCACAACTCTGACTTCTTTTTTTGTTTCTGCCTCAAAATAATAATAATAATAAAAAAGTAGTAAAGTTAATTGCACTTCTCAGAATTGCACGTTTATGCGGCAAGAAAAAAGTCTGAATAGTCGCAACTAGCTTTATTTTTATCCTGCGGTTCACAATTCATAACTTGAAAGTAAAAAGTGCGCGAGCGTTTATTCTGTGTTTGTGAGGCTGTGGTTCGCTCACTTTAGCAGAGAGGCCGATGTTGTCCCAGTACGGCGAGGGAAACTCCAGTCTGCCCAGTAAGATCTGCTCAAACAGCTCCTCCTGCTGGTTCTTCTCGCTGCGGAACGGAGGAAAACCACACAGCAAGATGTAGGTGATCACACCCGCCGCCCAGATGTCCACCTTCAGCCCGTACCTGCAGCACACCATCAATTCACTTTTACAAACTGAAATATTTCTTTCGTACAAAACAGGGTTATTAGAGTTAGCTAAAACCTTAAAAATGTTACTTGAAATAAAGTATTTTATTATTTTATTTCAGTTTGTGTTCAAATCCCTGTCACACTTGTGGCGTTCCCGGTCAAAAATGCTTATAAATCTCGTTATGCTATATTATCACCAAATATTGGTATCAATCTTTTCGTCAACTTGTTTTCTTTAAATTAGGACTGGTTTTGTATTTGTAATTGGAACTGATTTATCGCAGGCCTCATTAATCTGAGCTTACGTGCCTCAGGTTTTGAGTGAAAAAAGCATTATTTGTGTATAATTTGGTCAATATTAAATAAAATATGGAACGAATTTGCTCTGTTTATCACATTAGCATGCTCTAATGTTTAACCAAGAAATTTGCTTTGGAAAGCTTTTACTTTGTACAAAATTGCAATAAAAATTACACTTGAAAAAAAAAAAATGACCGGCTTACAAAAAATAGCTTATAAATCTGTTGTTGTGCTATATTAATCACAAAAAATGGGATTCAATGTTTTTGTCAACTAGTTTTCTTTCAATTAGGCCTGGTTTTGTATTCATTTTTTGAACTGATTTATTGTAGGCTCAAAAATGACCGTCCATTGAAAATGAATGATTGGAAATCTGAGAAATATTTAGTGTTCAGAAGCATGTTGATCATGTTCATGTTCACATATGTATTTGTGCCTGCAATTTTTCTAGAAAATGATCGATGGAGAATCTGCTTCAGTCCAGTAAGTGTTCATCTGGAAATATGACTGACGTTATTCTGACGCTTACTTGATCAAAATCAGTCAAGATTTGACACGAGAAGCATCAGCTGAACAATTACACTAAAAGAGCTTTTACTGGAGAAACTCTAAACTATGAGTCAGAGACAGAAGACACGAGGAGACTGTGTGAGCTTCAGAACTGAAGTTTTACCCGCTCTCTGCGATAATCTCCGGAGCGACGTAAGTCGGCGTCCCACAGACGGTGTACAGCGGTCCCTCCACCACCGTCGCCAGCCCAAAATCACCCAGCTTCAGAGACTTAGTGCCGTCTGGATACTCACACACCTGCACACACACAGATGTGTTTATACGCTGTGAGAGAGAGAGAGTGTGTGTGTGTGTGTGTGTGCGCGTGCGTGCGTGTGAGAGTGAGTGAGTGTGTGTGTGTGTGTGTGTGTGTGTGTGTGTGTGTGTGTGAGAGCGTGTGTGTGTGAGAGAGAGAGTGTGTGTGCGTGCGTGCGTGTGAGAGTGAGTGAGTGAGTGAGTGAGTGAGTGTGCGTGCGTGTGAGAGCGTGCATGTGTGTGTGTGTGCGCGTGCGTGCGTGTGTGTGTGTGAGAGCGTGTGTGTGTGTGTGTGTGTGTGTGCGCGTGCGTGCGTGTGAGAGTGAGTGTGTGTGTGTGTGTGAGAGTGTGTGACAGTGTGTGTGAGGATGTGCGTGTCTGTGTGTGTGTGTGTGTGTGTGTGTGTGTGTGTGTGTGTGAGAGCGTGTGTGTGTGTGTGTGTGTGTGAGAGAGAGAGTGTGTGTGCGTGCGTGCGTGCGTGTGAGAGTGAGTGAGTGAGTGAGTGAGTGTGCGTGCATGCGTGCGTGCGTGCGTGCGAGAGCGTCCGTGTGTGTGTGTGTGCGCGTGTGTGTGAGAGCGTGTGTGTGTGTGTGTGTGTGTGTGTGTGTGTGTGTGTGTGTGCGTGCGTGTGAGAGTGAGTGAGTGAGTGTGTGTGTGTGTGTACGCGTTTTTGTGAAAAGTCAGGACATAGATGTGTATAATGACGAGGGCATGACAGGTATTACAAGGTGAAGGTGACATCTCAGGACATTGACCCATGTCCCCACTTTTCAAAACGCTTATAAATCACTCAGAATTAGTTTTTTTGGGGGAAAGTTGAAATGCACAGAGTCTCCTGTAAGGGGTAGGTTTAGGTGTAGGGTTGGTGTAGGACAATAGCACATACAGTAAGGACAGTATAAAAACCATTACACCTATGGAGAGTCCCCACTTTTCACAAAAACGAACATGTGTGTGTGTGTGTGTGTGTGTGTGTGTGTGTGTGTGTGTGTGTGTACCAGCAGGTTCTCAGGTTTGATGTCTCGGTGTACGATGTTCATCCTGTGCAGGTATCGCAGCGCTCCGGTCAGGTTGAACAGCATGGCGCTGGCGTCTCGCTCTGTGTACTTCGTGGAGGAAGTGATGGCATCAAACAGATCACCGCCCTGCAGAAAACACACAACACTGTCACTACTCATGCTGGGACTGCTGTGTGTGTGTGTGTGTGTGTGTGTGTGTGAGAGAGTGACTGACCTTCACCAGCTCCATCACCAGGTACAGCTCGATGGGCGTGTCCAGCTCCTCTATTAGCATAATGATGCTGGGGTGATGAACCCTGCGCAGTATCGCCACCTCATTGGCTATCAGGTGCTCCTGTCAACACCAGTCAACCAATCAGAATCTCTGCTGTGTTTTTCACTGTTGTGTAGTGAGTGAATATGTGAAAATGTTTAATTTCAAAACTGCACAGATTTAAAGACCCCAAGTTGGAGTCAACTATTATAATAAACACAAAAAAAAACAAAAAATGTTTGTTACTTGAAATAAAATAAATGTTAACAGAAATTAAATATATATATAAAAAAACTTAAATTTTTCATATCAACAAATTTTGTTTATTTTAACTTAAATTACTGAAATAACTAAAACAAAATAAATGAAAATGAACAAATAAAGATTAATTAAATTAAAAATGTACAAAAAAAAACAACCTTTTTATTTCAGCTATTTGACAAGGCAACATTTCTCTTTTTTTGTTTAGTTTAACATACTAAAATAACTAAAATTAAATAAACTAAACAAATAAATAAACATTAATAAAAAATAAAAGATTAAAGCACTTTCACTTTTTATTTCTGCTAGTTGCCAAGGCAACATTTCTCAGTTTAGTTTAGTTTAATTTAACAATTAAATAAATGAACTAAAATAAAATAAAACTAATAAATAAACATCTAAAAACCCTAATAAAAATGATAAAAACACAACAAAATTACTAAAACTTGAGCTAAAATGAAAGTGAAAACAGAAAATATAAAAATATATATAGTCCAAAATATTAACAAAAAATATAATAGTATATTAATGATATGATTTCATTCATGTCTGCAGCTTGAGCTCATCTATATGCTAGTGTGTCTAAAAATATAGTATATATCAAAAATATATTATAAAATATTATAAAGAATTTAGTTCTGTCAAACGATTAATCGTGATTAATCGCATCCAAAATAAAAGTTTTTTTTTTCACAAAATCTGTGTGTGTGTGTACTGTGTATATTTATTAAGTATATATAAATACATACACATGCAGGTATATATTTAAGAAAAATATGTTATGTTTATGTAATAAATAAATATATTTATATATAACAAATTATATGAATATAAATATATGCATGTAAATATTTTCCAAATGTATACTGTATGT
>CM071960.1:27640556-27680556 GCA_036784905.1 Acrossocheilus fasciatus
GTTTTTATACTGTATCTGTATAATAATGATTTTTATTAATGGTTTGATTGACTGTTGCCGTGAGCAACAGAGGTTTGTCAGGGAAGCCCTGTGTGAGTCTGCAGCGAGAGGCGTGTGGCATACAGATGAAGCTCACATTCACTGGAGCCAACGGGGAGACGCAGGTTACCACGGCAACCGGCACTCTCCTGACTGACACACACACACACACACACACACACACTCTCCATTAGCCCATCACAGTCGGACAGCAGTGTAATTTACTGTGAGACTCGCTGCAGAAACTGACGGTTAACGCTCATGCAGCTTAACCCACTGTTTATATCTGTTCAGTGTTTCATCGTGATTTTTGTTTTAAACTGAATTATTTTAATTTCATATTTTTGTTTCGTTTTAAAATTAAATTATTTAATTTCACATTTGTTTTTATTTTTATTTATTTTTAAAATATTCTGTTTTGTTTTAAGACTTCTTTTTCATTTTACATTTTTGTTTAATTGTAAAATTATTTTATTTTAAAATGGTTTATTTTAATTTTACACTTATTTTTTGTTTTAAAATGATTTATTTTATTTCTACTTTTTTGTTTTATTGTAATTATTTGTTTTAAAATGATTTAATTTTGACTTTATATTTTTTATATTTTTATATGATTTTAAATTATACATTATACATTTGTTTTATTTTAAAGATGATTTGTTTTATTTTAAAATAATTTATTTTATTTTGATATTTTGTTGTTTTTAAATGATAAATTTTACATTTGTTTTATTTTAATATTATTTGTTTTATTATAAAATGGTTTAACATTTGTAAGTTTGTTTTAAAATGAATTATTTTAATTTGAAATCTTTTGTTTTATATTACATATTTTTTTAATTTTGTTTTTAATTCATTTAAATTTGGATTGTCTTATTTTTTTTATAATTTATTTTCATTCTGCATTTTTATATTTAATTACAAAAGTATTTTATTTTGCTATGTTTTGTGAATCTCAGCAGTAATGGAGTCGGATGGGACGTTCTGGAAGATCAGACAGAGAACGTCTCATTCATTATTCAGTGTGTCTCCGTCCATCACACGCCTGCTTTCTCTCATCACTTCTGACTGACTTTGTGTGTGAAACAGAAAATGAGATGCTGGTGTTCTGCAGTGATAATGTTCACGCTGCTCTTCTGCGTCTGATGAAAGCGTTATTGAGCTCTAAGTACCACCATAAAGCATCATAAAAGTGACTGAGGTGAGACCCTTGAGCAATGCACCGAACCCCCAACTGCTCCCCAGACGCCGCAGCATCAACGGCTGCCCACTGCTCCGGGTGTGTGTGTGTGTGTGTGTGTGTGTGTGTGTGTGTGTGTGTGTGTGTGTGTGTGTGTGTGCACTTAGGATGAGTTAAATGCAGAGCACTAATTCCGAGTATGGGTCACCATACTTGGCCACACGTCATGTCCTTTCCTTTTTTCCCTTTCCTTTTAAATAATTATATGTATATATAATAACTCATAAACAACACTTGATTATATTTTAAATTTGTAATATATAAAATAAATAATAATATATAAAATTGAATTTGTTATTCACCTAAATCCTAATATTTAAATAAATATATTTAAATATTTAAATAATATTTAAAAATGATAAATATTTAATATTTGTTAATATTTAAAATTTATAATATATATATATATATATATATATATATATATATATATATATATATATATATATATATATATATATATATATATATATAGGAGGAGAGGAGATTCCCGCCTTTCATATAAAGCGCTTTGAGTACCCAGAAAAGCACTATATAAATGTAACAAATTATTGTTAATTATTTATTTATTTTATATATATATATATATATATATATATATATATATATATATATATATTATACAATTTAATTTTATATATTTTACCCAAATCTTCATAATATTTAAATAAATATATAAAAATACTTAATTTAAAATATATAAAATAAATAATAATATATATATACAATTTAATGTATATACCTAAATCTTCATATTTAAATTTTTATATATTTTTTATATTTAAAATTTGAAATATATAAAATAAATAATAATATATAAAATTAAATTTATTTACCAAAATTTTAATATTCAAATGTATATATTTAAATGATATTAACAATTTATAAATATATTTAAAATAGGTCTATATTTAAAATGTATAATAATATATAAATGTTAATAATATATAAAATTTAATTTGTTATTCATCTAAATCTTAAGTCTGAGACACTTTTTCATTCTGTAAAATGTCTCTATTTTGTTTTCCACAGAAAAAAAGAAAATCAAACGAATCCGAATGACTTGAGGGACAGTAAATGATGACAAATTGATAATTTCTGGGCAAACGATCGCTTTAAATAGTCTTTTTTGTGTTGTTATTGTTCATTAAACCTATTATAAATAGTTTTCAATAATTAAAATAAAATATTAGAAAACTATCAGAAAAAGAAATAGGAATTAAGTACTAAAATTACTAAAACTAAATGATAAAAAAAAACTATTAAAAAATAAAATTACTACAGCTTTTAAAATGAAAACTGACAATATAAAATAAAAGCTAATTCAAAATACAAATAAATACTTTAATAGTATAAAAATAGTAACACTCTAGTATTGACTGTGAGTCTCTTAAGGAAATGCAAATGCTCTCAAAATAATCAATGAGCAGGATGTATTACTAATAGATGATTATTGATTAACAGATTAACAGATTGACATGTGGCCGTTTTGAGCCGATCAGCATTAACGAACCCGTCTGACTGATGATCAGAAGTGCTAGAGCTTGTATCCTTTCAAGCTTGTGCAAAATAAATGCAGATTATTTTTTTAATGATGTGTATTTTGTCAGCCGCACCTGTTTTCCGTCCAGCGTGTAGAGTCTCTTCACGACGCCGGAGTCCAGTTTGATGGCTTCGGTGATGTCGGCGAGCACCTGCTCGAACGAGTGCGCCGTCTTCTTATTAAGCAGGATCCTCACAGCCTTCCTGGGCTTCACGCCGCTCCGGATCACCGTCACCAGTTTGGGTTTGATGAAGTCTTTCGTCTCCCTCGACTCTCCAGCCGCGCGCTGAGGCCCCGGACGCCCGGCTCCGCCCCCGGGATGACCGGCTCCGGCCCCGGGCCCCGCCAGCCGCGAGCCCCAGTTAGGGTTGACGTTCTTGGTGTAGTCCACCTTCCTGTAGGGCTCGTTTGAGGCACAGACGTAACTCTCACCTGCGGCAGGAACACAGTATTTACAGTATTTACTACACGTCATAATTCAACAACACAACGATTGCTGTTCACGGTTCTTTGAGGCCGGTTAATGGTCACGTGGCATGCAGGTTAACAAATACAATATTTCATCTTTTTAGTAAGTGTTGTATTTTAATTTATTTATTTTACAATTATTTATTTTAATTTTATATTTTTATTTGGCTTCAAAAAAACTATTTTTGTTATTTCTAAATTATTTATTTTATTTTTTGCATTTATTTTAAAATTTGTTATAATTTAAAATTATTTATTTTCATTTTATATTTTCATTTTGCTTAAAAATTATTTTATTTTATTTCAATTTTTTTACATTTGTTTATTTTAAAATCATTTATTTTATTTTCAAATTAATGTTTTATTTTATTTTTTATTTTATATTTTAATTTTTCTTCAAAAATCTCAAACTTCAATTTATTTCACTTCAATTTATTTCACTTCAATTTATATTTAAATTGCTTATTTTCCATTTGTTTTTCATGTTTCCTTGGCAACTAAAAGAATAGGTTTACCTAAATGTACTAAAAGTTAAACATAAAAATCAATTAAAGCTATGTACATTTTTTGTAAGTTTTATTCATTTTAATTTCATAGTTTTATCATTTAATTTATTATAGTATTTCCATGTACTCATGAGCCCCATTTTCGGAAAATCCTGGCACAGAGTAACAGAATCATTTAAAGTCAAATTTCCTTTATGGTTGCTAGGATGTTCTGGGTGGTTGCTAGGGTAGCAAAAGCAAAGTTGGACCACCATCAAGCCCATCTGCATCCATCTGATCAGCTGTGAAGATGCTGATGCAGCGATTGATTCACTCAGCCGACTGACCCCGATCGCCATGGCGACGCGACCCCGGGGTCAGACCTGTCAGGTGTGAGCGAGAGCATCTGTGCTTTAATGCTGTAATCCAGCAGCTCGCGCCTGAACTCATCTCACGCTTCTGCGGATTCACATCTGTGACGCTCAAGATCACGCCAAGCTCCTCGAGGTCAAAGAAACGCTCCGGATGTTTGAGTAAAATCAGCTCCTGCACGTGTCGCGCTGCACTGCTGTCATACACCTATCATTCCGATTACTGAAGTCTCTTCTGCTCGCCAAGGCTGCATTTATTTGATCAAAAATACAGAAAAAATTGAAAAAATGTGAAATATTATTATAATTTAAACTAGCTGTTTTCTGTGTGAATATCTGTTAAACTGTAATTTATTTCTGTGATCAAAGCTGTATTTTCATAGAAAATTGTTATTTTAAATTGTAATAATATTTCACTATTTTTACTGTATTTTTGTTAAAAAAATGCAGCCTTGTTGAGCATGAATATTCAAAACGAACCTTCATCTCTGGAAAACTTAGACTGCTGATTGTGCAAAATATAAGACAAAGAACCACATCAGCGCTGAATGCACAAACAAGAAATCTTAAAAACCATAAATTTAAAAAAAAAAAAGTCTAACTCTCATTTACAACTTAAAAGTCCTCCAGCAGGAGCATAAAGGGTTTTCTGCATCAGTTTGTTCACTGGTCATCGATCGCCTGCCGCTGTAATGGACGCTGTGTTCAGATGAACTGATCAATCAGAGCGACCGCATGAGTGAGTGTGTGTGTGTGTGTGTGTGTGTGTGTGTGTGTGTGTGTGTGTGAGTGACGTGACTGAGCTTAATTCATTCAGACTCGCTCGAGCGATCAACACAAGTGTTCATGAAAACACCAGCAGCTCATATTTAATCCCCACTCACACAAAAAGATGCAACCGTTTTGCATAAGTTATGCATATTTAAGATTTTAAGATCACAATCTTTCATAAAATTCTCATTTTTGCAATGCAAAATAAATTATATTGTGTTTCACATAAATGTAAAGCCCATTTAAGTAGTTTTTAGTAGATTTTTATGTACTGGGACATCATTTTCATGACATTTTTCCACGAAAATCTTATTATTGCAATGTATTTAGACAACTTTTGAAGTTTTTTTCTTTGAGGTTTTACATTTGTTAACTGATAGTAATGATAATATATTGTTTCCCATTGCAGTATTTAGAATTGGAGGAGAAAGTTGCAGTGTTTGTTACTGGTCAAATGAGATGCAGGGAAATACAATATTTCAATATTTTAATTTAGAATTATTTATTGTAATTTTACATTTTTATGTTTTGTTTTAAAATTATTTACTTTAATTTTAAATGTTTTAATTAAAAAAATATTGGTTTTAATTTGACATTTTTGTTTTAACATTATTTTAATGTAACATTTTTTGTATTAGTTTGATTGGTTCGATTTTTATTTTTAAATTATTTTAATTTGTACATTATTTTTGTAGTTTTAAATAATTGTAATTTTACACTTGATTTTAAATGAAATTTTATAATTTTTTTAAATTATATTTTTCTTTTCTTTCGTTTTGTTTTACTTTTTTCTTAATTTAATTTTATTTTAAATAAAACAGAAACATGTTAGCTGGTCGCTAGCTTTGTTAAACCGGTCATTATCAAGCTGGCGAGTAACAAAGCAGCCTCATGCAGTGACTCACTCTTGGCTCTTATGATAAATTGCTTATTATGGGATGGGATTAAAGTATTTGCTTAACGACTAAATGTAAATGTTCCGGCTGGTTCTACTTGATTTTCAAGTAGCTTCAAAGGGCCGTGCTCACTATTTTAAACCAGAGTCTCCATCAGGGATCCTCTGAAGTAGAAGTTTCAGTTTTTATTTCATTTCTGGGGTCTTCATTTAATTGTTTTAATTTTGTGTGTACATTTCATTTACCATTAATAATTTGTAAAATATATAATTTGATGTTTTAATTTTTTAAAAATATATTATTTATATATAAATAAAAAAATATGACTGAATATTAATATTATATATTTTATAAATTGTAATTAAATATATATATATATATATATATATATATATATATATTAAATATTTAAATATATACAAATATATATTATAACATGTGTGTGTTTAATTTATATTAATATGAATAAATATTTTGTTTATTCTACAAACATAATATCATATTACTAATACAATGTAATGTAATAACCAGGTCTCCCTGGAAGAAGAGATTGTGAAAGGATAAATAAATAATGTAATATTAATATTACATGATTATTATATTAATATTACATATAATGTAACATTAATGTTACATTTTATTTGCTAGAATAATTTAATATTGATGTATTAAAAGGTAGCATTGTATTATATTACAAATAATAATATAACAACATGTTGTAGCCTATATATAATAGAAATAATATATTATTATTAGTATAATATTTCACTACACCTCATATGTAATATGCATGTGACAAGTGAGGAACCTTATGGACTATTAAAGGGCTTCGAACCTGCAACCCTTCATCTTCTCAGGACGCACCCTACACAGATAGCACACTTGATCTGGACAAACCTCTGACAGACGTCTGCAAGATGTCAGTTTTACATTCATTCTAATTCATCTTAAAGACATCTAATAGACGTCTATTTGGCATCTGATATGAAACGTCCTATAGATGTATTGCAGATGAGCAAACACCCTAAAAATGCGTCTTGCAGATGTCAAACAGACGTCTCCGAGATGTAGCGGATGTTTCCGTGAATGCCTGACCTTCCTCGAGATCGTCGAGGCTCGTGATCTTCCTCGCGCCGTCCGCGCTGTAGATGTTGCGCACACCTTGCGGCAGGTGCAGGTTGTCTGCGAGCGCGCGCGTCAGCTCGGCCAGCAGCGCGTCCAGGGATCTGAAGCGGTCGCCGGACACCGCGTACACCAGACCCTTGAAGTACCGGTCTCCGTTCCGGTAGAAGCGGACCTTCTTGGCACGCTTCTCGGAGCTGAGCGCCTGCAGCGTGCGCGTGCGGTAGAAGCTGCAGTTGGCGCTGTGCGCGGGGCTCGGGACCAGACTGCTCGCGCGCGAACCCGAACCACCACCACCACCACCGGCGGCGGCGGAGCGTTTGGAGCGGCGCGCCTTGTCCCGCTCGTCAAAGTGCTCGAGCTCGATGCTTCTGCTGAGAGACATTGTCCTTCCCGGTAAACGTTCCTTCCTTCTGTTTCTATCGCGCGCTCTGATCGCCGGAGTCCGCTATTGTCATCAGCGCGAGCGACGGACGCGCCGCTCTCCCCGCCGCGCGTTTACCGGGCGCATCATTTGCATCAACACAAAAGCGCCCGGCGTTTATGCCACGAAACGCGCGATCGAACGGAAATATTCCGGTAAATGACCGCGTCACGCCAGCTGTTGAAGAAAAACCGGGATGAGCAGGAGGATCCCGGTCTAACGCGTAATTCCAGTGAGGCTGTGTTAAAAAAAATCCCGATCCGCCCTTAAACGAGCGCAGCGCGTGCGGTTTTGAGGCGCGCTCCACACTGTAACCGGGAAGCACGGCTGTAGGCGGGAGCGCGCTGCAGGTGAGCGCTCGTGCACGTGGCGCGCGCCCGCAGACTCCTCCGCGCGGTCTTAATGCCGCCTGACAGACAGCGAATCCTGTGGAGGGCCAAATTACTCAAAAATAAATCATTAAACAAATGTTGAAATATATAAATAAATAGTTAAATACATACAATTAAATATATAAATAAATGCATATTTATTTATTCATTCATTCATTCATTTATATATTTATTTAATATTTATTTCCTCCACATTTCATTTTTAAATTTCGAATGAATGAATGAATGGATATTTAATAATGTATATATTTGTGCATTCATTTATGCATTAATTATTTAATTAAGTATTTAACGATTTATTCATATATTTAATTTTGAGTAATTTGGCCTTCCATGTGAATCTGTGTCGTGCACGGAACGGGAAAAATGTGATGTTTGATATTTCTATTTTTAGAACATGAAAGTAGAGGTTTATTTTTATATTCCTTATTTGAGTCACAAATAAAGTGCAGTGTTTCATCAGAGAGAGGGAGTGTTTCTGATCGCCTGTCCGGTTCCTCTGCGTCCACAAGAGGGCAGCCTCTTTCCCTCTTTTTAACCTAAAATATAATAAATAAAAATAAAATAAAGCAATATTTATTTATGCAAAAAATAAAATAAACATATTGACCATTACAAATGTAAATATGCAAATCATAAATTAAAAAAACAGACAGTACTTTTTTAAAATTTATTTTATTTAATGCATGCTAAAATTACAATTCGTTAAGAATGATAAAATTAAAGTAAAATAAAATAATAAAAAAACACTAAGCACTGTCCAGTGCTTGCATAATTTATTTATTTATTCTTGCGCAAGTAAAATAAACGTATTGAATATTAAAAATGGCAATGTACAAATTGTAAATTAAGCAGACGGTGTTTATTTTTTATTTATTGAATGGATGCAAAAATTACAATTCATTAAAAATGTTAAAATTAAAATAAATAAATAAATACTAAGCATTGTCTAGTTATTTATTTATTTGGAAATGTAAAACAAAATAAACGTATTAAGCATTACAAATGGCAGTGTGAAAATCATAAATTAAATGTGCAAATTAAAATAAAAAACCAGACAGTGCTTCATTTTATTTATTTAATGCATGCAAAAATAATTCATTAAAAACTGTAAAATTAAAATAAGTTAAAAAATAAATAAATAAATAAATAATACAAATTAAAAATACTAAGCGCTTTCCAGTGCTTGCCTGCTTTATTTATTTATTCATTTATTACATGCAAAAATTACAATTAATTTAAAAATGGGAATACTCAAGTAAAATAAAAAAAAATTAAATAAAGCACTGGATAGTATAGAGCTTGGTATTTATTTAATTAGTTAATACATGCAAAAATGACAACTTGTTAAAAAAAATATATTCTCTTTATTTTACAATTCAATTTGTTCCAATAAAGTATATCATACATGAAAATGCACCATGTTTTAAATGATGTAATAATATTCGCCTGGATTTTTAAAAAAATAATTGTCTCTCAACATTGATTTAATGTTTCCTCAACTCACTTTCACTTCAGTTTAATCAATTCTACACAGACTCTTCATTAGTGTGCAATCAAACATGTCTGATATTAATAACGCTGATCATCTTTGATGAACAAACAAACAAAAACACTTCTTGGCTCATCCTTTCTGTTATATGAGCATCTTTTTATAGAATTTAAAGATGATTGCTTTTGAGCATCTGAATAATTAATTATTTTTGTGCCACATAAATAGAAGAAATATAAATAGGTGTGCTGGAGTTTATTAAAAACCTAAAAGGTGTGCATTATAACTGAGAAATACATGAACACTTTACAATTGGTTGTGTTACTGTAAGTCATTCTCCTCAAATGCTATTGAGCTTTAAATTATTGTATATTTTGTGTTTGAGTCCATTCAGTAATGAAATAAACAGCATATTTATATATGATTTGACAGTTTGGCGGTTCTGGACCACAGTATTTTGTCATGTGTGTATCAATCTCTAGAACTAATCTATAACATCTTCAACTAAAATGAATGTTTCATCACGTTTCATTTATTTGACAAATAATTTTGTATGTCAGCGGCATCATTTTGAGGCACGAGTGAAGCTTGTCATGTGACACACAGCAGCCACAGTACCACTGTATAACTGATACAGGCTTATGTCCCAATAAAACATCACAGAAAATGTTAATGGTTAAATAACATTACAAACCATTAACTTTTAACCATTAAAACCTTTAAAAAATGGTTTTCTGTAGTGTCTGTTCCATTAGGATTTATTGGTTTTAACAAGCCGGCGACCAATTACAGTAGAAACCCACATTACAGTTTCCAGTAAAACCAATACAAGTCCCATTATAACCAGTAAAACCATTACTACTTTTGCAATGGTGTCCATTGTTTTTTTCAGCAGATGACTCACATATAAGGAACTCTTCTCTGGTCTTGGGTTTAGATGGCAAACCTAAACAAATAAAAACAGCACAAAAAGTATATAAGTGTGTGTGTCTGAGTGTTCTTGATTTGGAAGAATTAAAGAAAAGATGTTGACTTACACTTTGTGATCTTCTCATTGTTCACCATTATATGGAAAGTGGGAAAATTAAGGGTATCAATTTCGGCTTTAACATTAAACACTAAAAAAGAAACTGATTTTGTAAAGTTGATTTACTTTGTAAAACTAAAGACAAATTAAAGATAGTGGTTTGACAAATCAAACAAGCAAAAAGTTCTCAGTCTAAATAATGTATTAATGTAGTATTATTTTCATATTAAATATACCTATTTTATAGTAGATTAGAGTTAAAGTGAAGTACATTACTTATACTACTAGTGCAGCAACTGCACAATAATGTTACTACTACAACATTTATTAGTGCTTTCTGAAGTATTATTATTATAACTGAGCGCAGAGATAGTTCAGTCAGGCCACGTAGGCATAGTGCTGCGGTCAGCTGACACATCACTCCAATCACTACTTTACAATAAGGTTCCATTTGTTAATGTTAGTTATGGTAACAAACAATGAAGAATACTTGTATTACGTTAATTGTTCATCTTTGATAATGTTAGTTTTAAAAAATACAATCGTTTATTTTTAGTTAATAACTTGCAGATGTCACACTTCACGGGGAGCGAGGGAACCAGGAACGAGGAGACGAGGAATTTGCACAAACTAGAGTCTTTAATCCAACAGGGAGCACAGGTCACAGACAGGGAAGACATTCAAAGACCGACATGAACTGAATGGACTGGGGCTTATAAAGACAGAGAAATCAGGGGAAAACAAGACACACCTGGAGAAAATTAACACAATCAGACTGCAGAGAAACTGGGTCACAGGGAACACATGGGAAGCAAAAACACAACAAAACAGTCCAGGGGCGTGACATTACTCCCCCCTCCCGGAAGATGTGTCCTCGCACCGTGGAACAACAGAGGGGGAGGGGGAGGGGGAGGGGAGGGGGAGGGAACAATGGCGGAGGCTCAGGAGGAGGACGGACAACCGGGAGGGGGCCGGCTGACAGAGACCAGGAGGAGACAGGAGGGACCCGGAGCACCGGTCTGTTATTGTGGCGAAACAGCCGTGTTTCAGCGATGACTCATCTGAACGTCTCTGATCGGTCCTTGCATTCATAAGCTCAACAGAATCTAATGTGATTGGTTATAATGCGCAGTGCTTTAAAAACATATGTGTCTCTGGCTCTTGATTTGTATATATATATATATATATATATATATATATATATATATATATATATATATAGTTTACAGGACAAACTGCACATTTCACTCAAAATTGTTTGGTGTGATATGGTTCCAAATTTAGGGGGAGCGAAAGGGGGGACTGTTGTGTTTCTCAAATAAAGAGGCTGTCTTCCATTAAATACTGTTGACCATTTTACTTGTGATCCTCTTCTCTTTTAGGAATTTGATAATGTTCACGTTTTACATCTCATTCAAGTCCTTTGGATCCATGCATTACTCTGATCTCACCATTCTTTTTCATTACACAGAGCCGATCCTCACTACACGCAGAATATGCAAGCTGTGTAGGGCCCCGAAACACCAGGGGGCCCCCTTGCTCTTAAAGATGTTTTAATTTTAGTTTTGTTTTTGAATTTGGCCAGCGGTTATGAAAACATGAATCATTTCTTATAATGCAGTGCGCTGTCACCCTCTCCATGTAAAAATCAGTCAAACCATGTAACGTGAATGTCGTAGAGTCTCTTGCTCGAGACGAAAAAAAAAAACATAGTTGAAAGTGTATTGACCCGCAGAAGAGATACTGTTTTACACCCAATCCTGTAAAGACATCTGAGAACTGCTGCAATATTACATCAACAGATCGATTGGTCAGCACTGTCACATTCTGGACTCTTTTGACCAATTCCAAATGCTCACATACTTGATCTCCAAATAGAGAATCGTGGCCTTCTGGTACAATGACAAACATCAAGCTGTGAAACATATTCCTACCTTCCACTTTAAGTATGCACACCCCTTTAGTATCAATCATTTGTCCATTATATGCTTTTAACGGTACACTGTTAAAACTATTCTGTAAAATTTAAGGTAAAAAAAACGTCCGGAATTCTACCGTAATAAATACGGTAGCAACATTTTAAGTTTTATGGTTTTAACTTAAATTTACAGGTAAATACCATAATTTCATTAACTGATATAATGTTAATATGCCAACCTATTGAAGTACTGAAATCTGTTTTGTACCTTTGAAATTCACTGATAACCACCAAATGCAGGTGGTGAGAAAGTCACATGATGAATAAAAACCCATCACAAGCAGCTTTTAAATAATAATATATATATAGAAGGTGCACAGTGTCATTCACACAAACACTAAACACCATCATGGTGAGACTCATTAAACTGAAATATGCAATAAACATTCATTTAAATACATTAGATGTAACATACAACCCTAATAAACATAACTGATCAGAAAAAAGAAGAAGAAACAGTTATTTCAAAGAAAAAACATCAAATTCAAACAAAATTTTGGGAACGTCAATTCACGGCTTTTCCCTTTAAATTTTACATTCTTTTTCACTTCCAAAAATGGCATTTCACCATAAAATTGTCTGAAATGTCTATTACAGTTTTTCACCGTATATATTAGGGGAACTTACTGTTAACCATTTAACAGGTTTTTACTGTAGCTTTTTTACCATTAAAATCACGGTCATTTTTTACAGTCTCCACTCTTTTTCTGAATGTGTGCTTTTTCCTTCATTGACTTTACATCACTCATACAGATCAAATTCACTTTTGCTCCAATATCCAATTTCATTGGAATCACTGACCCATTAAAGGGGTCATATGATGCGATTTCTTGTTTTCCTTTTCTTTAGTGTGTTATGTAGCTGTTTGTGCATGTATACGAGTTACAAAGCTCAAAGTCTCCCACAAGAGTATTTATTCTGTCTAAAACAGAAGGCAGATCCAGACCGGACTAAAACGCCTCATTAAAACACGCCCCCACATGTCTACGTCATGATGTGGAAATATTTGCGTAATGCCACCCAAATGTTCATGCAAAGAAAGAAGGCGTGGTTTCAGTAACCGCAGTAGTGTTGACGCTGTGTGTTTCTATGCGAAAGCAAAAGCACTTTATTTGGCCTTCCGGAAGTAGATGCAATTAGGAATCATTGGTTAAGATTTGTTTAGAACAAAACAGCACAACCAAAATGTACGAATTTGTGCAATGCATTTTATGGTCGACCATTTTGTGAAGCTAGGAGAGTACAAGGCTGGCTGCACAAAGGCTATTTCTAAAAAAAAAGAAAAAAAAAAGGGTCAATTCCGACTTTGCTATGACAATCTGACGCTTCTGAATCAGCGACTGTAAGTATGTTTTGTTATTAGTTTAAGTATTTGCTATTGACTGTTCAAATGTGAAGTTATGCACAGTGTAGAGTAACATGTGGTGTGTGTGTGTGTGTGTGTGTCATATGAGCATCATCACTGTGTGACCCTGATCCCCCTTTCGGGCTTGAACTGATGCTAAAACTAATGACATTATTAACTGTATTTATATTTACTTTGAAAGCTGAAGCTCGTGATTATGGAAAGGGGCGTTACATTTCCGACGCGTGCTTGTGGTGTTCAGCCAATCACAATGCACTGGGTCAGCTGGCCAATCAGAGCAGACTGTGCTTGTTGGAAGGAGGGGCTTTGTGGAAAACGACTGCGTTTGAAAGAGGCGGGGCATAGAGGACAGTATTTGAAAAAGTAATGTGTTTTTTGAACATTGAAGCATGTCAACATATTCTGTTACACCAAATACACAAAATAATAATTTAAAAAAGCATCATATATGACCCCTTTAATTTGTAATGGCACAATCCATTTGTCAGAAGTTTTCACAGACTTCACTTTGGCCTGATCAGCATTCAAGTCATTGTAACGTATATTCTCACATGTTACCACACCAACAAAAAATGTTTCTTTCAAGTTAGACTCTTCCACTAATTGCACACTTCTCCTTTTTTTTCCTTTGAGAAACAGTTTGGTGCAATTTTTCCTTTGCATTTTGATTGTATCCTTGTTGCAATAACAAGGATTTGGTACAATTATAATGCCGCTTCAAGTGCGACTGGATTATCCAGTTATATAATATTAAAAAATGTAATTAAAAAAAAAAAAACGAATACAATATTCTCCACAAAATATCAATTAAAAATAAGATATAGCCTAAATAGTGTTTACACTTTCTTTAGGGGCGCTCAATGATTTTACCTCACTGAAAAACTATTTTAGTTGTAAATAATTAAATAGAATAAAAAAGACACTAAACTGTATTTGAGGGTTAACCGTATACTTTGTTTGTGATAATATCTGAGTATCTTATTAAGCTTAGATTGCTTATTTTTGTTTTTAATATATTTGTATTTGACATAATACAAGAATGCACACTGATCTATCTTGATCACAGAAGGATAAAAACGTTTACAGAAAGTGAAGAGAAGAAATGAAACTAAAACTACATGTTTAATGTGAAATCTGCCCTTGAGAAGCCCCTCCCTCTTCTCAGTAAATAAAACTGTAGGTAGGCTGATCTCTCTCTCTTTGCCACTCATGCAAGAGATGGTGAGTATGCGAAGAGGAGAGTATTTAATATTTCTTTAATTATTCATAGCGTCTCTGGAATCTTGTTTTTGTTTATAGTTGTGCTGCGAACAATTGTTAATCGATTGCGGCAGCTTTATAAAGGTCGGCTATTTGCACTTTGCTGTCTTTTTATTGTACTGTTTTTTTTCTCGTTCCAGGAAGTGATACGGTTTGCAATATTTGCTGTTATTCTTTAGGATCATTTACTTAACACATCTGGGTTGCGTTTCCCGTACAACCCGCAGCATCGTTAAAGAAATCAGCTATGTTTCCAGAAACAATATTGTCGCAAATTTGTCGTTCAACCGGTTAATGATGCCACACACTTGGTATAATAACTTTTTTTTTTTATTTAATGCGTTTAAAATCGAATTAATGCCAGATTTTTTACTATGACGTTAAATTACGGACATGGCATCTGAGGACTCTTCTTTCTCCTCGAGTTCATCTGCTTTATTTCCACATTTGATTTCGGCTCTTTAATTATACGCACTAGAGCACGTATGCATGCGAACTCAAAAAACTGCGTTTTAAATATCTTGACAAACTCAAAGACTAAATTAAATTTGTATATATTAGAAATGAAGGATATAGATTGTATTGAACGTCAGCTTATTTTGCTCAAGATAAGGATTTATAAAGTCCATATCAAAGGCTAAACAAATGCTTCCGCAGGTCGAGAGCAGGTGTTCCATCCACACAACGATGCTGTTTGCAAATGTTGGTTGGCACTATGGCTTCGGGAAACACAGACTCGCTTTTACTAACGATGCTACAGGTGCATCTTAATAAATTAGAATGTCGTGGAAAAGTTCATTTATTTCAGTAATTCAACTCCAATTGTGTATTAAATAAATTCAACGCACACAGGCTGAAGTAGTTTAAGTCTTTGGTTCTTTTAATTGTGATGATTTTGGCCCACATTTAACAAAAACCCACCAATTCACTCTCAACAAATTAGAATACTTCATAAGACCAATAAAGAAAATTCAAAAAAACATTTTTAGTGAATTGTTGTCCTTCTGGAAAGTATGTTCATTTACTGTATATGTACTCAATACTTGGTAGGGGCTCCTTTTGCTTTAATTACTGCCTCAGTTCGGCGTGGCATGGAGGTGATCAGTTTGTGGCGCTGCTGAGGTGGTCTGGAAGCCCAGGTTTCTTTGACAGTGGCCTTCAGCTCCTCTGCATTGTTGGGTCTCTTGTTTCCCATTTTCCTCTTGACAATACCTCATAGATTCTCTCTGGGGTTCAGGTCTGGTGAGTTTGCTGGCCAGTCAAGCACACCAACACCATGGTCATTTAACCAACTTTTGGTGCTTTTGTCAGTGTGGGCAGGTGCCAAATCCTGCTGGAAAATGAAATCAGCATCTTTAAAAAGCTGGTCAGCAGAAGGAAGCATGAAGTGCTCCAAAATTTCTTGGTAAACGGGTGCAGTGACTTTGGTTTTCAAAAAGACTCTAGGACCTTGACTCTTCAGACTCTAGGACCCTGGTTTCCAAATGAAATACAAAACTCGCTCTCATTTGAAAAGAGGACTTTGGACCACTGGGCAACAGTCCAGTTCTTCTTCTCCTTATCTCAGGTAAGACGTTGTCTGTGGTTCAGGAGTGGCTTAACAAGAGGAATACGACAACTGTAGCCCAATTCCTCGACACGTCTGTGTGCGGTGGCTCTTGATGCCTTGACCCCAGCCTCAGTCCATTCCTTGTGAAGTTCACCCAAATTCTTGAATGGATTTTGCTTGACAATCCTCATAAGGCTGCAGTTCTCTCAGTTGGTTGTGCATCTTTTTCTTCCACACTTTTTCCTTCCACTCAACTTTCTGTTAACATGCTTAGATACAGCACTCTGTGAACAGCCAGCTTCTTTGGCAATGAATGTTTGTGGCTTACCCTCCTTGTGAAGGGTGTCAATGATTGTCTTCTGGACAACTGTCAGATCAGCAGTCTTCCCCATGATTGTGTAGCCTAGTGAACCAAACTGAGAGACCATTTTGAAGCCTCAGGAAACCTTTGCAGGTGTTTTGAGTTGATCAGCTGATTGGCATGTCACCATATTCTAATTTGTTGAGAGTGAATTGATGGGTTTGTGTTAAATGTGAGCCAAAATCATCACAATTAAAAGAACCAAAGACTTAAACTACTTCAGTCTGTGTGCATTGAATTTATTTAATACACGAGTTTCACAATTTGAGTTGAATTACTGAAATAAATGAACTTTTCCACGACATTCTAATTTATTGAGATGCACCTGTATTACTCCCAGTCGCCCGCTAACTTTTTTGAATTGTCAGTGCATGGCTGTAAGAATGTTTCCAAATACACAGCTTTCAGTTTCGATTCACAGTAAATGCCTCTCTGCATGTAGTCAATTGTCAGTAGCACTTTGTTGTTTACATTTATGTAACTTAAATGTATCAGAAAAACATGGATTTATATTTTTATTCTTTGTATTTCAGAACGACCAGATTGAATATCTTGTGGGCACAGCTGTTTAATATTCAATCGAATTGGATCACTGTTGATATATATTTGATGCTACCATTTGATGTGAGAATTCAAGATTTAGAGTTGGACAGTTCCCTGTGTCCTCCTTCACCTTCCTACATTCAAAATACAGCCCACAACAGTTTAAGTTGCAAAATGGCAGAATCTTCTGAAGACCAAAATCCTTTTAACTGTCCGATCTGTCTTCATCTTCTGAAGAGTCCAGTAACTACAACTTGTGGTCACAGTTTCTGTATGGAGTGTCTTAATGAGTGTTGGGATCGGGACGATCTGAAGGGTGTTTTCAGCTGTCCCCAGTGCAGGCAGACGTTCAGCCCAAGACCAGCTCTCAGCAGAAGCACTGTGCTGGCTGAAGTTGTAGAGAGAATGAAGAGAGAAGCACCAGAAGCAATAACAGACTCTTCTGTACCAATTTTTCCTGTGTCTGGGGATGTGGTGTGTGATGTTTGCACAAAGACCAAAATAAAAGCCATCAAGTCCTGTCTGACATGTTTGGCTTCTTACTGTAAATCTCACGTCAAATCTCATTATGAGTCTCCTGCATTGAAGTGGCACAAACTGGTCAGTACCTCACCACATTTAATGGACCAGATCTGCTCTCAACATCATAAACCTCTGGAGCTGTACTGTACCCAGGATCAGCAGTTGATATGTGTGCAATGTGCTTTGATCACCCACCAGAACCACCGTATGACTTCACCTGCATTAAAAAGAGAAGAAATACAGGTAAGACAACTGTTTTGTCTATGTAATATATATATATATATATATATATATATATATATATATATATATATATATATATATATATATATATATATAATTGAATTTTTTGCACTACTGTAGCCTACTTATTGGTGACATGCAGAGCTCACTTAAGTACTGAGAAGCTAAACTTTAAAGGAGCAATCAGCAAATTTGTATAATGTATACAGTATTTAATAGGCATATTACTTGTATAATATGTATTTGATGGATCTGATGTAAACCCATTTATACACATTCTGTCCAATCAAAATACATTCAGAGTTGGCCAAAAAACAGACATTCGAATATTTATATAAAATCTTCTTTTTAGCATGTTATGGCCAAGAACCGCCCACAGAGACGTGAAGTGTCTAAATAGTCAGTTTTGTTTTCTATTTAGACATGCTGATAAAAACATGTTTATCCCAACTCCAGAAAGTTGTGTGGTTCCATATATTCAAAGTAGAGATTACCAGACTGTTCACTGTTTGGTAACAGTTTCCTGCACAATTAAATAATTCTCACAGAAGCATCATACTAAACTATTATAAATTGTCTCACAGAGACAAATGACGTCAAATCAGAATGACATCGCTAAAGAAATGCAGACGCGAGCGCAGAAGGTGCAGGAGTTAAGAAAAGCCGTGGACTCTTTTAAGGTAAGTGCCTTTATGTCTGCTGATAGATGCCATAAAGGAGTGGATTCCTAAATCTATGTGCTACTTAACAGCAGTGGTGGAGGTAACGAATTACAACTACTCACGTTACTGTAATTGAGTAGTTTTTTGGGGTACTTGTACTTTTTTGAGTATATTTTTAAAGCTGTACTTTTACTTGTACTTAAGTACAAATTAAGCAAAATAATCTACTTCATTACCTACTTTTAAAATCATAGTTCGTTACTGAGTACGCCCACAATTTGAATTGATATTCAAACCTTTCACGAAACTTCAGTAGCCAATAAAGACATCCGAACGTAAACGGACCAATAAAATCCCGGATATCTGAACCGCGGGAAAAGCCGCGGCCGCTGCAGGTGAAGAGCTGATCGGACAGTGAGGGAGCTCAGCGTGATTTATGGACTCAACGCTACCATGTAGTTTGTTTCTCCAAACTTTATCATACATTTCTATATTTTGATACCGATATTTAACTATCTGACACGGTTCCATTACTCATTCTCCACAGTATCTACCGTATATACACCGATACACATCCTCTCAGGCAGCGAGTTTGACACGCATCAGCCTCCTGTCAGTTACAGAGTCTGAATATCCGCGCAGGATTGCAGGTATTCCGCATAGTTTTAATCATTTCCACACACATGTGGCGAGCGCTTTACTGTAACATGAGAAGAGTCATGTAGTCACAGAAAACTGGATGCGAGCTCTCAAATAGGCCTAATTTATACAAATGAGCTGCTTGTCCTCTCACTGTGATATTGTGCGCAGACTGTGTGCTATCGCGATCTCTCCGTGCTTTTAAAGGAGAAATTATTTCTCTTTGCTCCTGGATTAAACTTTGTCGAAAGTTATCAACCATTCAGGATAGATCCACGCCTGACCGATGGAAATGCTACTGGAGATTTTATTGTCTGTACATGAAATGCACCAGAAAGTCTTCCAACAATCAAAGATGGACCTTTAATTTCTTTACAATGTAAGTTTATGCTAGAAGTGTTTTGGAATTATTTGTATGATTTGTACATATAAATATTCTAGTGTGTCTAACTGCATCACTACGTTATACAGACATTATAGGTCAAAGCCATCTTATGTTATCTAGCTTAAATAAATAGGCCTAAAATATATGGCTTTTAAATCACTGCTTATAAAAATTTAATGTTGTCATATTTCGAATACCTCAATTGAATTGAGGTCATTTTGTTTTATAATTTTATTACTGACTGTACTTGTAATTTTTTTTGTAAATTCAATTCAGTTTGAAATCAAATTTGAAATCAAGTGTCCATGTTTTGTAAGCTTTTGCAACAAAGTTACCCTATTTTAAAGACACAAGTACACAGAATGAGCAAATGTTTAAGATTTAAATTTTTGTAATGGTAATTGATCAATATGTATATGTATGTACATGAAGGCCTATATTAAAAGCTGTTCATCATATAAAGTGAATGTGTCTTTTTAGAAGACTTGGATTAAACCAGTTTCAAAGCTTGAAATAATGATTGCCTTGAAAAAATGGATGGACAATTTATTTATTTTTTTTAAATATCTCTATGGCAGTATACAGTATGTTGTAGTTTTGCCAGTGGTATTGAAAATGATTAGTTGTCATGATGCACATTACTAGTCTTGTGGGGAACAATTAAACCGTGCAATACACTGGGAAAAAAAATTGTCTGCATTCGTAATCTTTAATCAAAAACTGAAAAATTAGCTTCTGCTCTGGAATGGCGTTCTCGCTCTGATGACATCAGTTTGACGGCTTGGGGAGAATCCTCTTGTTAAGTCATGACGTAAGGACTGCTGTTTCCGGGTCCATGCCTCTACTCATTTCACTTGAGAATACCATCTCAACAACCATTTATGAGCACTATTTAATTAACATTACATATTTAAGCTAAGCATTTAAAGATTTTCTGTGCACACTACAGTCTCTGTGCTCACAGTGTCCCAGACACTAATATTTTAGCTGAATCACTGTCTGGCCATCTGGGATTTCAGTATGGAAATAAAGGTTAGGGTTATAATTTTTCAGTATTACATGACATCGTGTGTGTATATTAGCACAGTTTGGTGTTTTTTGGGGGTCTGGCAGAGCGTTAGGACCCAGAATTGGTGAAGCGTGATGTCAGATGTAACAAACAGATAGTCTTAGCCACTCCTATCCAAACGTGAATCTGCTATGAGCAAGAGGTGGAGTATTCAATATCCAATATTTAATTTCAGTCAATAAGATAAAAGTGGATTTTGTTCAAAGTAGCTATTATCCAAATAGATCTTTTGATAGGAATGATTTTTTTTTTCATTAAATATCACCAGCTAAAAAGTAACTAGTAACTAGTACTCTGAGTAGTTTTTGAGACGAGTACTTTGTACTTTAAGTACTGTTTTGGCACCAGTACTTTTACTTGTAATTGAGTATTATTTCAGCAATGTAACAGTACTTGTACTTGAGTACAAATTTTCAGTACTCTTTCCACCACTGCTAAACAGTAATTCTTCCTGCCATCTTACAACACTCTTCACAGGCAGGAGTGGAGAACAGTGAGAAGATCTTTACTGAGCTGATCAGCTCCATGGAGAAAAGACGAGATGTGCTAACAGAGGTGATCAGAGCTCAGGAGAAAGCAGAAGCAAGCAAAGTTGAAGAGCTTGTACTTGGACTAAAGCAGGAGATCAGTGACCTGGGGAAGAGACATGATGAACTGGGGAAGCTTTCACAGATAAAGGATGACATCTATGTCATTCAGGTAACATAACTGACCATTCTGCCACTTTCTACTTCATGTATGCATGCCCCGAGTGCTCAGATATGTCCATATGGACTCAAAAATGCACACATACGTTTACAAAAAAGGAATCTAATGCAACGTCTAGTGATAATGTGTAAGTTTGGTAACACTTTACAATAAGGTTCTTTAGTTAACACAGGTTAACTACTTTAGGTAACATGAACTAAGAATAAACAATACTTCTACAGCATTTATTAATCTTAGTTAATGTTAATTTCAATATTTAGTAATGCATTATTAAAATCAAAAGTTTCCTTGTTAACATTAGTTAATGCTCTGCAAGTTATTAACTAAAAATAAATGATTGTATTTTTTTTTAAATCAAAGATTAACAAATACTGTAATAAAGGTATTCTTCATTGTACATTAATACATTAACTAACATTAACAAACGGAACCTTATTGTAAAGTGTTACCATACGTTTTGTAATGTTTTATATTAATTTTAATGGGTTGGTGATTTTGATCTATGCAACAAAATATCTAGTGTCAAATGTTTTATGATTTCTATTTGCAGAATTTCTCCACTCTTTCCCAAAACCAGTTGTTAGACTTGAACAAAATACCTGTGAATAAAGATGAGACACTTGAGAATATTGAAACGGTCGTCTGTCAGCTGAAAAGCCAACTGGATGATCTCTGTGATCAAGGCCTTGTGAGGATATCAGAGAAAGGTGAGATGCCATAGTGTATAAATCATATTGTTTGAGATTATGGATTCATACAATATTTTCACATATATACAGAGCACTAAGCAAGTTGCATGATTTCTGGTCTCATCTTCATCGCTCAAACTGTGTGGAATGAGTTTAGAGCAAAATACGAGCAATTTCAGGCAGGACCACTTTGGCAAGTTACATCGAGTTTATCGAAACACAAGTTGTCTTTGGCGTATGGTTCCTTTATAGGGCTTCTCACTCCATACGAGAGCTTTAGCATTAACCCCCGGAACCATCAGCTTGAGTGAAATACAGATGATTAAGAACATAAGTAATGTCTTAAATGAAACCGTGGTAACACGTAGACATGACAGTGAATGTCTACGACTATACAGTAGCTTGCTATGAAGAATGACTGTCTCTCGGCAGTGAGGTCCATGACAGCTAGGACTTGAAAGCCTTGGTAATCTGAAACAAACAAGAAGATGTCAGCCAGAAGGTGCACAGTAATACGCTTGAAACGTATAGATGGAGGGAGGGAGGGTTGCAAGCAGTTTGAGCATATTTACTGAGCTGTAATGCTGTAAATACCTGGTCTAATAGAAGAATGGTAGTGGTTGGAGCGGTTTGTCAGCTGACCGCAGCACTATGCCTACGTGGCCTGACTGAACTATCTCTGCGCTCAGTTATAATAATAATACTTCAGAAAGCACTAATAAATGTTGTAGTAGCAGCACTGCGCAGTTGCTGCACTAGTAGTATAAGTAATGTACTTCACTTTAACTCTAATCTACTATAAAATAGGTATATTTAATATGAAAATAATACTACATTAATACATTATTTAGACTGAAAACTTTTTGCTTGTTTGATTTGTCAAACCACTATCTTTAATTAGTCTTTAGTTTTACAATTAAATCAACTTTACAAAATCAGTTTCTTTTTTGTTGTTAATAATGTTAAAGCCGAAATTGATACCCATCATTTTTCGTCATTGTTTAGAATCTCTGCCAGTAAATAAATCAAAGTATATTCAGGCAGATTGTCATAATCATGGTAAACAAATACTAATGTTTTTTTTTTTTAATAGTTCCCACTTTCCATATAATGGTGAACAATGAGAAGATCACAAAGTGTAAGTCAACATCTTTTCTTTAATTCTTCCAAATCAAGAACACTCAGACACACACACTTATATACTTTTTATGCTGTTTTCATTTGTTTAGATTTGCCATCTAAACCCACGACCAGAGAAGAGTTCCTTATATGTGAGTCATGCTCTTTAGCTTTGCATTGTTTGTTTTGACATGTTGCAGAGAATAAAGACAGGCAGGATGCAATTAGAGAATACACACCCTAGAGAAGAAAACCAATGCTGCAGTGCATGTTTAATTTAATTTTCTGTTTCACAGATTCCACTAAACTAAGCCTGAATTCATCATCAGCCTGCAGTCAGCTCTCTGTAAACCAGAAGTCTGTGACGAGGAATGATGTTCAACAACAATCTGCAAATCTCTACCACTCTGATATCTACTACGGCAACTACGCTAATGACCAATACTATGGGAATCAGAGATGTTTGAACAAGACCTACCAGGTGTTGTGTAAAGAGAGTTTATCCAAACGCTGTTATTTTGAGGTTGCGTGGAACGGAGAAGGTTGCTCTATTGCATTCTCATATGATACTTTTAGTAATGGAGGAAATAATTTTATCTTTGGCTCTAACGACAGATCCTGGAAATGCAATTTTTCAACTGCTAACATTTGTGTAAAGCACAGTAACCAAGATACTAACATTCCTGTGGTCTCTAAAATTGGAGTGTTTCTCGATCAACAAGCAGGAAGTGTGTCCTTCTACAATGTCTCTGATAAAATGACCCTCCTGCACAGAATCCAGGTCAAATTCACTGAGCCCATCTACCCTGGGTTTTCATTTATGGATTGGAAAAATCAGACATCAGTTTCAATTTGTGATCTTCCATAAAATCTATGTAAATTTATTGTTTACTGACAGTGATTTTGAAGGTTGCTGAATGGATACTAATCCAAAGCAAGCCACAAGCAATTGCTTAAATTAAACAGTAACCCTACACGCTCCTATCTCAGCAGGTTTAATGGAATAATTTTACAAACAAACGTATGCCTAAACATTTTGTTTATTTTGTAACAGTTTATAATGTTTTTATTAGTTTGCATGTTTTGTGTAGTCGTCCCTGAATGATTGCAGCCATTCTTTGTGTAATGTTAGGATAAAGCACAGCAAACTTCAGCTAGTTGTATACATTGATTTCAGTTTGTTGTGCTGTAGCTTGCAATGCTTTAAAACTGTCTGCTATTAATTGTTATCTTTTAAGTGCAACAGCTAAAATAAACTTGTATCTGTGAACTAATCATTTCTAATCTATCCTGGTGTGATTGTTCAAACAGTTTGACTTCCTTTAATACATAAAAGTGTAAAAAGTAGCTTACATTTGGTACACTGTAACTGAGAAAACAAATACTCCCACAACTTGTGCTTGTTTTGATTTTATATACGGTATATATATGGCAAAATTAAACTCTGTAAAATGGTAAGTTGGTCGCAGTGCCATGCATTTAATGCCTCATCTGCAGCCGTTCTAGATGCACATTAAAACTGAATTAGCAGCGCTCTTACAGCATGACGCAACTAAAGAGCTTAAAATACGGGGTATACCGCCCCCAAGGTTACTATAGATATTACGATATATCGATATCATGAATTCTTATGGCCACAATTACCGTGATATGAAAAATCTAATATCGTGACAGCCCTAACGTGTACACATGCCTACCCAAAAAATACCTCATGATAATACCTCAATTAATAATTTAGTTTAAAACAGTCATCGCCAATGGTACAAATGATCTTTTATATAAGTTATTTTTAGCCAGCGGTATACGCAGCCTGTGCCTGAAGGAAGGGCCTCAAAGCAGGAATGGAGTGGATGAGTTTGATCTGAATAAACTGCAATCGCCTTTTTTCCATAAAGTTTAAAAAAGCTCTTGCATTGTACTCTGTTTCTGCCCAGTGATCTTATTTGCTTCATTAATTATTTTTCTGTCTCATTGTTAAATTACCATACCACGATACAATATTATATGTTAAAATACTTTCAAGCATTGACCTATAAACAATGATTAGGAGCCTCCTATCGATGCTAAAATTTCTTAGTTTCCTAAGTAGACCTAAACGCTGTCTTGCTTTCTTGTGTATATGGTCCACATTTTCCAATCAAGATGGCGCCGCGGATGGCAGCCATGGTTTGTCGGTGCTTGGTACTTGTTCTTTTTTTGTTTGTTTGTCCTGTCTTAAGCAACTTTTTTCCGATCAGCTTTACTAGAAACGAACTCCTGGACATCAGAAATGGCACACCAAATAACTTCCTGCCTACATTTGAGCATTCAGACCTTTTACTGGACATTTTAATCGGAGGAGCTGCGTTCCTATACAAGCGCTCCAGGCGACGCAAGCGAGGGAAGCGCGCCGGCGCGCTCGTGAAATTCCGACAGCGCGGGTTCAGGACTCCGCTGCCGAGCATTCATCTGGCGAATCTCCGCTCCCTGGCAAATAAGTCGGACGAACTACAACTCCTCACCCGCACAAACAAGGACTTTTTAAACTCCGCTGTGCTTTGCTTCACGGAAACCTGGCTGAACAGAGCCAATCCGGACAGCGCGCTTCATCTAACGGGCTTCCAGCTGTTCAGAGCAGACCACGTCACAGAGTCCTCGGGGAAAACGAGAGGAGGTGGATTATGTTTTTATATCAACGAAGGCTGGTGTACAGACGTGACAGTTTTAAAGAAGATGTGCTGCCCAAATTTGGAAGCTCTCTTTATTAACTGCAAGCCTTTTTATTCACCGCGGGAGTTCTCCTCGTTTATTCTGGTGAGTGTGTACATTCCTCCTGACGTGCGCGTGAGCGCGGCGCTAGAACTGCTGGCCGATCAAATCACACACACAGAGCAACGTTATCCGGACTCTTTCATCATCATTCTCGGTGATTTTAATAAAGCTAATCTCACCCATGAACTGCCTAAATATAGACAGCACATCACATGCCCCACCAGAGACAGAAATATACTGGACCACTGCTACACTGTCTTAAAGGATGCATATCACTCTGTTCCCCGTGCAGCGCTGGGACTCTCTGATCACTGTTTGGTTCATCTCCTACCAGCCTACAGGCAGAAACTTAAATCTGCTAAGCCTGTAGTAAAAACTGTAAAGAGATGGACTTCTGAAGCAGAGCAGGTTTTACAGGCCTGCTTCGAACTTACTGATTGGAGTGTTTTTGAGGGTGCAGCTACTGATCTGGACGAGCTTACTGACACCGTGACGTCCTACATCAGTTTCTGTGAGGACATGTGTGTACCCACCAGGACTTATCTAACATTTAACAATGACAAACCCTGGTTCAGTGCAAAACTCAAACAGCTTCGCCAGGCCAAAGAGGACGCCTACAGGAGTGGGGACAAAGTCTTGTACAAACAGGCCAAATACACACTGAATAGGGAGATAAGAGTGGCAAAATTAAACTACTCTGGAAAGCTAAAAAAACAGCTTTCGAGCAATGACTCTACATCAGTGTGGAAAGGCCTGAAAGCCATCACCAACTACAAGACCCCATCCCCCAGCACTGAGGCCAATCAACAACTGGCTGAAGACCTGAACGAGTTCTATTGCAGGTTTGAAAAGACTGGTATGACGCCCCACACCCGCTCCGACCGTCTCACAGCACAGCCATCAACACCCTCCCCCTCCCTCCCCCCTACTGTTTCTCAGCCTGTACTCAAGATCTGTGAAGATGATGTATGCAAAGTCTTCAGGAAGCAGAAGATAAGGAAAGCCAAAGGCCCAGACGGTGTCTCTCCAGCCTGCCTCAAAGCCTGTGCTGTCCAGCTATCATCCATCTTCACATTGATCTTCAACAGATCACTAGAGCTGTGTGAAGTCCCCTCCTGCTTCAAATGTTCCACCATCATCCCTGTACCCAAGAAACCAAAAATCACAGGACTTAATGACTACAGACCTGTTGCTTTAACATCAGTAGTCATGAAGTCATTTGAGAGACTGGTGTTGGCCCACCTGAAGGACATTACTGGACCCTTGCTGGACCCTCTACAGTTTGCTTACCGAGCAAACAGATCTGTGGATGATGCAGTTAATATGGGACTGCACTACATCCTGCAGCATCTGGACAAACCAGGGACTTATGCAAGGATCTTGTTTGTGGACTTCAGCTCCGCTTTCAACACCATCATCCCGGACACCCTTCAGAACAAACTGACTCAGCTCTCTGTACCCACCTCCATCTGTCAGTGGATCACCAGCTTCCTGACAGACGGGCAGCAGCTTGTGAGGCTGGGAAAACTCACATCCAACACACGCACCATCAGCACTGGAGCTCCTCAGGGCTGCGTTCTCTCCCCACTACTCTTCTCCCTCTACACCAACGACTGCACCTCTAAAGACCCCTCTGTCAAACTCCTGAAGTTTGCGGACGACACTACAGTCATCGGCCTCATCAAGGACGGTGACGAGTCTGCTTACAGACAGGAGGTTGAGCAGCTGGCTGTCTGGTGCAGTCACAACAACCTGGAGCTGAACACGCTCAAAACTGTGGAGATGATAGTGGACTTCAGGAGAAACCCCCCTCCTCTCCCCCCACTCACCATCATGAACAGCACTGTGGCTGCAGTGGAGTCATTCAGGTTCCTGGGCACAACCATCTCTCAGGACCTGAAGTGGGACACTCACATTGTCTCCATTGTGAAAAAGGCCCAGCAGAGGTTGTACTTCCTTCGTCAGCTGAAAAAGTTCAACCTGCCACAGGAGCTGCTGAAACAGTTTTACTCAGCTGTTATTGAGTCAGTTCTGTGCTCCTCCATAACTGTCTGGTTTGGGTCAGCCAGCAAATCAGATATAAGACGACTTCAACGGACTGTTAGGACAGCAGAAAAGATCATTGGTGTGCACCTGCCCAGCCTTCAGGACTTGTACAACTCCAGAGTGAAGAAACGGGCAGGTAGCATCATCAAAGACCCCTCTCACCCCGGACACAACCTGTTTGCACTTCTCCCTTCAGCCAGACGCTACAGATCTCTGTGCACTAGAACATCTAGGCATAAAAACAGTTTTTTCCCCCATGCCATCTCCAGCTTAAATAGCTAACACATGGATCATTACCTGTGTTCTGTAATTCATTCTCCATCTTTAATTATTGCCTCTTTCTCAAGTACTATGTAAATACACATACATATCTGTTTATTTATACAGCTGTATATATAGTAAATAATGCACAAATCTGTACATAAATCTACTGTTCCAGATTCATACTTATTATTATTATTATTATTATTATCCATTGTTAAGCCTTACTATTTAAATGTTTTTTCTGTTCTCATGTCAGATGTGTATGTATGAATGTATGTACCAGGAGCACCCTAAAACCACAACAAATTCCTCGTGTGTTTGCGCACACCTGGCGAATAAAGCTAATTCTGATTCTGATTCATTTTCCTGGAATGAGAGTTTATCATCAATGATTGTACCTAAATATTTAAAATTTGAAACTTGCTCTACCTTTACACCTTTTATAGTAATTTGTTCATATGAGACACCAACCGTACCGGTCCTATTTTTGTTCCCACAATATAGTTCCTTTGTCTTCTCAATGCTCAATTGTAGGTGACTATCATCAAACCACTGAACAAGACTTCCAATATACTCACAATAAGTTAAACTATTCATGTCCAATTGACAAGAGATTAAAACCAAATCATCAGTGTATTTGATCAGGGTGAGATCATCCCGATTACACTGAAGTTCATTAATATAGACAGTGATAACACACATCACTGTGGTAACCCTGAATTCAGGACTGTACAATCAAATGAGACTCCATTGACACCGTCTCCCCACGTTTTTACAAAACTAGCAGAGGGTGCCCTGTCCCCACTCTGGGAGAAGGGCATCTGGATCCTCAACTATCTCTATGACTGGCTTATATTAGCTCACTCGCAAGATCTGTCTTGCGAGCACAGGGATCTGGTGCTTCAGCACCATCTGGGTCTAGAATACTGGGAAAAGAGCAAGCTCTCCCCTGTGCAGAACATCTCTTTTCTCGGTATAGAGCTGGATTCGATCAGCATGACAACATGTCTCACGAACGAGCGTGCGCAGGCAGTGCTGAGCTGCCTGAATTCTTTCAATGGCAAGACAGCGGTCCCTCTAAAACTATTTCAGAGGCTCCTGGGGCATATGGCAGCTGCAGTTAAGCTGCTTGGCCTGTTACATATGAGATCGCTTCAGCACTGGTTGCACGGCTGGATCCCGAGATGGGCATGGCGTTGGGGTACTCTCCGGGTCGGCGTTACCCTGGAGTATCGCAGCCTCTTCAGTCCTTGGTCAGACCCTGCATTTCTACGGGCAGGAGTGCTCTTAGAACAGGTGTCGAGGCATGTTGTTGTCACCACAGATGCCTCCAAGACAGGCTGGGGCGCCGTATGCAATGGGCATGCAGCCTCGGGCTCCTAGACAGGACCTCGACTGCAGTGGCACATCAATTGCCTCGAGTTGCTAGCAGTGCTGCTTGCTCTTCGCCCGGCATGTACAAGCACGTACTTGTCTGGTTGGACAATACAGCGAAGGTGGCATCCATCAACCATCAGGGCGGTGTACGCTCCCGTCGCATGTCGCAACTTGTCCGCCATCTCCTCCTTTGGAGTCAGACACGGCTCAAATTGCTGCATGCTGTTCATGTTCAGAGCTCAATCGTGCAGCTAATGTGCTCTCACGACAACTTACACTTCCCGGAGAGTGGAGACTCCATCCTCAGATGGTTCAGCTCATCTGGAGTCCCAGGTGGACCTGTTCGCTTTCCGAGATTCCTTCCACTGCCAGCTGTTTTACTCCCTGACCGAGGCTCCCCTCGACACGGATGCGCTGGCACACAGCTGGCCCTGAGGTCTACGCAAGTATGCCTTTCCCTCAGTAAGCCTCCTTGCACAGACCCTGTGCAATATCAGGGAGGACGAGGAGCAGGTCCTGTTGGTTGCGCCGTTCTGGCCCACCCGGACCTGGTTTGCCGACCTCATGCTTGACAGCCCCTCCCTGGAAGATTCCCCTGAGGAAGGACCCCTTTGAGCCACTTGATTCAGTTGAGCTAAAATATCAGTCTCTCAAGACTTTACTCCTGATCACGCTCACTTGCATCAAGAGGGTGGGGGACCTGCAAGCATTCTCGGTCAACGAATCGTGCCTTGAGTTTGGTCCGGCTGATTCTCACACTACCTTGAGACCCTGGCCTGGTTATGTGCCCAAGGTTCCCACCACTCCCTTTTGAGACCAGGTGGTGAGCCTGCAAGAGCTGCCCCCGGAGGAGGCAGACCCGGCCCTTGTGTTGCTGTGTCCCGCGTCCACACCTTGCGCATTTACATGGAACGCACCCGGAGCTTCAGACGCTCCAAGCAGCTCTTTGTCTGCTTTAGAGGCCAGCAGAAGGGGATGCAGTCTCCAAACAGAGGTTGGTGTAAATGGTCCTACTCTCCCAGTTGTTCCCCGCTGGTGAACTCTCGGTCCTCCGTTGCCCCGCAGTTGCAGTCCGGTAGAGAGTTACCTTCTTCTCTCCGGACCTGGCATTGATGTCTCTATTCTGCCATGGTTGGTTCCACCATGTCCCCTTGATTCCTTAATTTCCAAATGTTTCACATGACCTTTCATTTTGTCATTGTGCTCCGCCTCTCCCAACGGTTGCCCGTATAACTCTGGCACCCCTGGTGGACCGCTTATCTGGCTTACAGGGCTTTGGGAAGGTAACGATTTGAGCTTAATTTGTTCTGACATGCTTGCCTGTCAGCATTTGCATTCTCAAATTACGTAACACAGTTCAGGTTGTGGCGTTTTCCATAGGGACCCCTAATGTCAGTCGACGTAAGGTCGAACGTGACTGACTGAAAGGGAATGTCTCGGTTACATATGTAACCCTCGTTCCCTGAAGGAGGGAATGGAGACGTTGCGTCCCTCATGCCACAACCTCGAACTGCACAGAATGCCGGGATGTCTCCTCAGCACAAACCTGAATGAGTGGATGCACGCCGTCTTATATACCAGTATGTACGGGGAAGTAGCTTGGCATGCAAATTCCACTCGCCAATTTTCATTGGCCTTTTTTTCTAAGCTCAGAGGTGATTGGGGCTCCCGAGTGAGACCCCTAACATCAGTTGACATAACGCCTCCATTCCCTCCTTCAGGGGACGAGGGTTACATACGTAACCGAGACGTTCCCTGAAATAAGGGAACAAGCATTGTTGCGTTGTCTTTTGTTGACTTGTACGGGGAAACTCCTGTTTACTCTGTTACTGAAGCCTGATTTGTTAACATTTTTATTTTTTATTTACTGAATGCATGCAAAAATTACAATTCATTAAATATGGTAAAATTAAAATAAATGAGTGAAATAAAATAAATATTTTATCTAAGCACTGCCCAGTTATTTATTTGCAAATAAAAAAATTTTACGTATTGAGCATTAGAAATGACAACGTGCAAATCATAAATTAAAAACCAGACAGTGCTTCATTTTATTTAATGCATGCAAAAATAATTCATTAAAAATGGTCAAATTAAAATAAGTTAAAAAATATATATTTTTTTAAACATAAAAAATGAATACTAAGCACTTTCCAGTGCTTGCCTGCTTTATTTATTTATTTATTACATGCAAAAATTACAATTCATTAAAAATGGGAATACTCAAGTAAAATAAAAATAATATAAAGCACTGGACAGTATAGAGCTTGTAATTTATTTTTAACTCGTTAAGAATGACCAAACTCAGGTTTTTTTTTTTCTTTCTTCTTCTTCTTTATTTTGCACTTCAATTTGTTCCAACAAAGTACATCATACATGAAAATGCCCCATAATGTTTTTAAATGAGGTAATATTCGCCGGGATTTCTCACATAATTGTCTCAACGTTGATTTAATGTTTCCTCAACTCACTTTCACTTCACTAAAACTTCACAGAGGAGTTTAATCAGTTCTACACAGACTCTTCATTAGTGTGCAATCAAACACTGAGCTGCTGCACGTCTGATATTAATAGCACTGATCAGAACATCATCTTTGATGAACAAACAAACAAACAAAAACACTTCTTGGCTCATCCTTTCTGTTATACAAGTGTCTTTTTTTAGAATTAAAAGATTAAACGTAAGAGATTGCTTTTGAGCATCTGAATAATTAATTATTTTTGTGCCACAGTAAAGAGGAAGAAATATAAATACCACAGTGTGCTGGAGTTTGCCTCCATTGATGTGCTTTTAATATTTCATATTCTCTCCACTGATGAAGATTTCAATATTTGTGTCTCATTAGAGAATTAAAGCTCCTTTGATGGCAGTTGAATCGCTGTAAGACACTTCAGATTGTCTGAAAGCTGCACATTCTCAGGATTATCATTTGCATTATAAAGTACAGTAACTCACAGCTTTGGTCCAGAGGAAACTCGCTGGTGAGCAGCCAATCAAATAAAGCCACACATTTCCAAACGGAAATATTTAGAGACGTCAGGACTCTTTTGGTTTTCAGTCGCAATTAGATTTGAGTTCAGTTAAACTGATTTTTCATATTTCACATGTGAAATGTTTCAGATCAGGGTTTCACAAAATGGGAGCAAATAATTACTTAAATCATAAAATTTAAACTAATTTTAAAATTAAAATATGCACTAAAAATGAAATGGACATTCATAAAAATGCATAAATGTAAATAGTTTTAAAATATAAATAATTAAATTAAAATGCTTACTAAAAATGAAATAATTTATAAAAATTTAAAATTTAAAAAACATTAAAAATACAATTTAAAATAAAATACAAAACTGAATAATTCTAATAGAAATGCACAACTGAAATATAAAAGTAAAACTTAAAAATTAAATAATTCATAAAAATGTTTAAAAAAGTAAATAAATCAATTAAATTATAAATGATGAATGATGGGGTGATTCTCTTAATAAATAGTGCTGAATATAACATCAATAACACATAATACACACACACAGAAACAGATCCAGATGAGTCTGAGGTTGCTGAAAACACCTGCCGGAAGACCTTCGTTCGTGTGTGTGTGTGTGTGTGTGTGTGTGTGTGTGTGTGTGTGTGTGTTCATGCATACGAGTGTTTGAACAGTACTGAATTCATAAGTGATTTAATAACATTTACTGCTAATTATTGCGACTTTACGACTACAACTAACCACTATCATAATATATTTGAATTATATTCCTAAAACTACTTTTATATTTAAAATAAACAGACCTGAGTATGTTTAGTTGCGATATAATTGTGCATTTCAAACCCTCTCCATTCTCAAAAGTGCCTTATTTGCATTTATTTCAAATTTGATTTAACAATTAAAATAAAATACTAAAAATGAAAATAATTCATGAAAATGTAAAATTGAAATTAATTTAAAATAAAAAAAACTAAATTATTAAATTATTAAAATGTACATGATTTAAAAATAAAAACAAACTAAAATTACAGTCAATAAATCATAATAATTGATAAAAATAAATCAATTTAAAATAAAAATTATTAAATTAAAATGCTAATTTTTTTTTTTTTTTCAACTGCTTACACACAGAATCTTTATTTGTCACTCAGTTTCTGAAACCTGACACTCAAACAGCAGAAGCACACACCAAATCTGCAAAACCTTACACTAATTATCAGCCTTTGACTCTTTTTGCAAAACACAACACACAGTTCTCTATGTAACACACACAAATCTAACAGGAAGTATCTTGATTTCCTTTTTCAAACACAACCATTTAAAATGCTGCACTAACTCCTCACACGCACAAACACTCACTGCTTTATTTAACACCAACCAATCATGGCTTTAGAATAGACCTATAAATAGGCCACGGGTCAAATTATACAGTTTTTCTCAGTGGCTTTGATGCATTTCTCAGATCAAAAATGAAATTCTCAAAACTACTTTGTTCAGCCTCCACATCATTGAGTCACTTGTGCACATCATAAAAGCAGTTTCTCGTTCTTTTGAACAAGTTGCGATTGCTTTGGTTCATTCATGCAGCTGACTATCTGCGGTTTCCTACATTATCAGCTGCTAATGTCATGTTGCTCAGAATGTATTCTACAGTTCTCTGTGCAATAGTCAGACCATCAGTACAAGTGTAACTGTGAATTCAATCCAGTCTCTTTCAATCAATATCACACATACAGGAGTGTAAATTTGTACTTTTGAGATGGATATATGGCATACATAAGAAGTGCATTTCAGTACAGTAACCATCATCCAAACTGTTGTCAGAGTTTACATCAGGTGACACTAACAGAGCGCAGTGTTATATCGACAACATGACTAAGAACTATCTTGTTTGTGAACAATGACACAAGGACTTTTCATTCTGATGGCACTGATATATTCATTGACATAAATACTTACTTTTGAGAGATGAACTAAAGATTTTGAGTAAGTTACAGGCTTCTGCAGGTAATCATTGTGTGGTGCTGTTTGCACAGATTGTTTTGAGAGATGCACACACTTCTTTGCCAGTATTACAGTAAGGATAATCCCAGAAATGCACCAAAGTGACGAAGAAAAACTGTAGACACTTGCAAACAATGTATTTTCTTTCTTTCTTACTGTGTAATACTGTATTCAGAACCAGGAATACTTACAGTTAAAAAAAAAAGAATCTTTTCAATCTTGTGATTTTTCATGGAATTTTTAATCTCTCTGCCAATTACTTTCAATCTTGTACAGAAATGTAGACAGGAGCTCATGAAAAAAGAGCTTTATGTTCTGAAAAACTGTGTGTATATGATATATCCAAAAATACAATATTATGGCGAAAGTGTTTGCAACGTAAGACAAATGTTTGCTTTTGAGATATATTTGTGATATTTTGAATTCAGTGCTTCATTTTGCAAGAGATGTGAGGTGTTTTGCATTTTGTGTGCAATTCTTGGATTTGTGTGTAAAGTTTTGAAAACGAGGCAAAGTTTGTAAGCAGCTGAAAAAAACTGTAAATAATAAATAACTTTAAATAATGATTAAAAATAAAAACAATTAAAATAAAACATTTATTCAAAATTAAATAAATCACAATAATGTACATACATTATTTTAAAACAAAAACACAAAATATAACAAATGTTCAATTTAAATCATTTCAAAATATAACTATTCTTTGTACACTCTCCTGTAAGGTGTATGTTGTTTATGTCTGTGGTCCTTATAATTTGCTTTATGTAAAAACAATAAAAGTGTGTGTATGTGTGTGTGTGTGTGTGTGTGTGTTTATGTGAGTGTGTGTGTTTATGTGAGTGTGTGTGTGTGTGTGTGTGTGTGTGTGTGTGTGTGTGTGTGTGTGTGTGGGCGTGTTTTGCTATACTTGTGAGGACCAGATGTCCCCACAAGGATAGTAAAACTTGACATTTTTGACTTGTGAGGACATTTGGCCGGTCCTCACAAGGGAAATAAATTATTACAAATTCTGAATGAAGTTTATCTCAAAATGTAAAAATGCAAAAAGGTTTCTGTAAGGGGTAGGTTTAGGGGTAGGGTTGGTGTAGGGCAATAGAAAATATTGTTAGGTCAGTATAAAAACAATAGAAGTCTATGAAAGTCCTCACAAGTATAGTAAAACCAACATGTGTGTGTGTGTGTGTGTGTGTGTGTGTGTGTGTGTGAGTGTGTGTTACAGTGAATCAGGAGCTGATCAGACGTGTTTCTCAGGGTTTCTCCACTCTGATCTGTAGGACATCACTCAGAGCTGGACGCTTTCTCAACGCCTGAGGAGATAAAATACACTTCATTCCAATCAGACACACATCCGATATTTTGATTTCACACCATTGTTTTTAGATGAGATTCAGATGTGTGTGTGTGCGTGCGTGTGACTGTGTGTGTAACGGTGGTTGGTTTGACCTGTAGGTTGTTGATGATCTCCTCAAATAATCTCTTGGCTTCTTCATTGTCGGCGTCTTCAAAGTAATCAGAGATACTCAACTGAACCAGCACACACTTCAGACTCACACACACACCTCACACACACACACACACACACAGACACAGACACAGAAGAGCTGCGTTAGACATGCAAGAGCTCATTACTGGAGTTTTAGATCTGTTCAGGTTTTAGGTCTTGAATAAAATAATCAAGACACCAAACGACCATCTCTGCGGTGCAGGTGGTTAAAAATAGATTTAAAAAAATAATACATGAATAATGTCTCATTTCATGTGTAAAATGTTCTAGGTCAGGGTCTACTATATTCATTAAATCATAAAATTGTACAATGTAAATAAATAAATACTGTAAAATTGAGAAATAAAGCAATTTAAAAATAAAACCCTTACTAAACATGAAATAATTAATAAAAATATCAAATCTAAATAATTTAAATAAATTAATAACACGTTAAAAGTTATATAATCCATATATAATATAATTACAATGAAAATGTAAAAAATTAATTAAATTAAACAAATTAATAAAAATACTTTTTATTTTAATTAAAATATTTTTAATATAAAAAAAATAATTAAAACACTTACTAAAAATGAAATCATGATGTAAAATTTAAAGAAAATATAAATAACTTAAACATAAAAACAATCAAAACAAAATACTTACTAAAAATGAAATTATTGTGTAAAAGTTAGATAAATCATTTTAAAATAAAAACCATCAAAATAAAAAAACTTGAGAAATTAATTAAAAATTACATAATTATGTAGAATTTAAATAATTAAAAAAAACAATTAAAGCAAATCAATACTAAAAGAGAACTCATTTATAAAAAATGTAAAATCAAAATAAAACACTTACTAAAAATAATGAAGATGAAAATGTAAAATGTAACTAAATAATTTAAAGTAAAAACAATTAAACTAAAACACTTGCTAAAATTGATATCATGATAATGTACAAAATAAATAAATAATTTTAAATAAAAAAATTAAATAACTTATTAAAAAATAATTAGAGCGTTAAAATGTAAACAAATAATTAATGTATGTAAAATAAAAATAATACAAAAAATGCAAATAAATTATAACAATTAAATTGAGGTGAGCTGTGGGGTGAGTGTTTGTGAGGTGCGCTCACTGCTGAAGTGCAGTATGGCTTTGGCGGTGACGGGTGTGGAGATGAAGCTGAGTGTGTGCAGCTGCTGGAGACCGTCTCTGCAGATCTCCGCCGCCGCCTCCTGGTTCAGCTCGTTCATGTGATGCAGCTCCAGCTCACACAGATTCACACAGTTCCTCGCTGCAGAAACACACGAGGAACGCTCAGGTCTCATACAGGCCAGAAAGAGATTTTAATTACACAAATGTTTCATTAAAAATGTCTACAAATCGATGAAACTGATCCGAGATCAGGTAAAAACGATAGACGCAGTTTCAATGGTTCGCCACTGGGGGGCGATCTCAATTAACTCGCATTATTCACTGGTTCATAGAGATCATCGCCTCCCAATGGAAAACCATTGAAATTTCATGGAAACAGTTATGACGTAACGAAGCCTCGTTTACTGAAATCACGTGACTTTGGCTGTTTGATGCGCGATCCGAAACACTAGCTGGGTTTCCATCCAAAGTTGCGAATTTAACTTGTTCACAAAATTGGAATAGTTGCAAAGTTTCCATCCAACGATTAAAAGACAACAAAATCGTCACTTCCTAATAACCTGGCACAAAATATCTCTAAGAAAAGTAGGAGAAGCTATTGAATACAATAATTTTCAAATATAATAAATGACTTGCGCCTCAGAGTGAGCAGACGAAACACAATAAATGCGGTCATTACTTTCGGAGGTGGACGCCTGCTGTTTGACATTTCTGGGAGACAATTATACAGAGATTTTTTATTTGAAATTTGGCATTTCTAACCCTCGTTTCTTATTCGATACTTCAAAATGTGCATTAAAATAGGGTGATGGAAACATCGAAACAAAGCTTCACGAAGCAGTGCTCACTACTGAGTAAAAAATCTAGTGCTGTCAAACGATTAATCGCGATTAATCGCATCCAACATAAACGTTTTTGTTTACATAATATAGCCTATGTGTGTGTACTGTGTATATGTATTATGTATACATACATCCATGTATATATTTAAGAAAAATATGTCATGTTTATATATTAAATATATTTATATATAATACAAATTATATGAATATAAATATATACATGTAAATATATGTAAATATTTTCAAAATATATATTGTATGTGTGTGTGTATTTGTATATACATAATAAATATACACAGAACACACACATATATATCATGTAAACAAAAACTTTTATGTTGGATGTGATTAATCGCGATTAATTGTTTGACAGCACTACAAAAATTACTTTAGATAAACTAACTTTTGTGCTTGAACTTTCTTCTCTTGCGTTCTGCTGTACAGAATTTACTTTTCCTTCAGCCTGAGGCGTATTCATTTCACTTTTTGGTGTGAAAGGGCTTTTACTTTTAAAAAAAATAGAACTTTTTATATTAAAAACAAACAAGCAAGCCCAGCCCAGATTTGAAAAGTAACGCAAAAGTCACGTAATGCATTACTTTCCGTAAAAAGTAACTAGCGTAATTAGTTACTTTTTTAGGGAGTAACGCAATATTTGAATGCATTACTTTTAAAAGTAAGTTTCCCCAGCACTGCTCACGCATCACCTGACCTGTCACTCACCCAGAGAGGCCAATCCCTGCGCGCCGCAGCTGGCCCCGCCCACCCCAGCACGGCACAGGTTCGGCCAGCATCGGCCAATCGTCTGCAAGCAGCGGTTACTGAAGCGACCGGGCTGCAGGCTGCAGGAAACCAAGGCGGGAAATTAGTGATCATGTGATCAGCGCTGATGGATTTAAAGAGACGGATGCTCACCACGGCTGTAGAGGAGCGATGCGCAGCGTCGTGATGTTCCTGCACCCCGCTCCCAGAGCCCAGATCACCTCCTGTCCCGCCGGATCCGACGCGCTCCTGAACACAACACAATCGGCTGCGTGAATTTTACCATTCATAACAAAGTATAATGTGTGACCCTGGAGCACAGAAGCAGTCATAAGCAGCACAGCTATATTTGTAGCAATAGCCAACAATACATTGTATGGGTCAAAATTATCCATTTTTCTTTTATGCCAAAAATCATTAGGATATTAAGAAAAGATCATGTTCCATGAAGATATTTTGTAAATTTCTTACCGTAAATATATCAAAACTTCATTTTTGATTAGTAATATGCATTGCTAAGAGCTTCATTTGAACAACTTTAAAGGTGATTTTCTCAATATTTAGATTTTTTTGCACCCTCAGATTCCAGATTTTCAAATAGTTGCATCTCAGCCAAATATTGTCCGATCCTAACAAACCATACATCAATGGAAAGATTATTTATTATTTTGAAAAACTGATACTTAAGACTGGTGTCACATATAAAAGAAAAAATATGCCATCTAAAGAAATGCATCTGCAATATTGATAATTATGATAATGTAATATGTAATATTTATTTCTGAAAAGCAGTTTATGTGACCTGTATGTGAGCGACTGCAGCGCGCGGCAGTGACAGCTGACGAGCCACAGCGATCTGTCCGTCAGAATGTTGGGACAATGAGAGACGCTCAGAGAGATGAGACTCCGCCCTGCTGCCTTTAGCACCGCCTCCAGCCCCGCCTCCAGCCCACCCCTC
>CM071960.1:27685556-27720556 GCA_036784905.1 Acrossocheilus fasciatus
ACTAAAAATATAAAAATAAAAGCTAATTCAAAATATTAATGAAATCTATACTAATATATTTTAAGAATACTTAAATAACACTGCACATAAAATATGAGACCAGGGTTTTTATAGTAAACTAAAACTAAAATCATAAAAAATGTTACTTGCGATAAAATACATTTTAAAACTAAAATAAAAATCAAATTAAATAGTGAAAAAAAAATGTTAACTTATTTTATTTCAAATAATTATTTAAACAAAATGACTAAAACTTGAACTAAAATGAAAATGAAAATACAAAAATAAAAACTAATTCAAAATATGAAAAAACTATAATGGAATGTCAATAATAACACTACATGAGACTGATGTTTCTCATTAATTCTATGATACGACCCATTTAAAGACTTTGCACAATATTGTATTAAATATGTTGTGTGGGGTTTGGATGGATGTATGCTGATGAACAGTAAATCTTTAGTAATGTACCTGTAGTACTGAGCGGCTCTGTAATCAGACACATGAGAAGATCTCCTGCTCATCCCAGACACGCTGTAACTCCTCTGTTAAACACACAAACACATTCACTGCTGATATATGAGAAATACCCGCGGTCACTCTATACTCTATCTACAATAATATGTCTTAATAAGATGAGACTGAAATGATCCAAACATATAATGCAATGCTGAGGAGAGATGAAGGAATAAAGGCTCCTCAGAAGATGTGAGATGAAGATTATTCCTCCACTGAGGAACAGTGAAAGTAAAGCTCCTTAAAAGATCCTGATGATCAGATTTGTGACACACTGATTTTTCTAAAAAATGATTGCTGGAGAATCAAGTAAAGCTGAGCTGCTTCAGTCCAGTAACGGACTCTCTGTACCTGGTAGCCTGATCCTCTGCTTCCTGCCAGGTATCTGTGAGGGGAAGTGACATCATCGTGGAGGTTCTGCAGCTGCGTCTCGGCTCTCTCGGCTCTCTCCAGCAGGTCCTCGATGAAGCGCTGCAGACGGATCTTTGCGCTGGCTTCCTGGAGTGCCGTGTCCCGCACAAACCTGTCCAGCTCACACACTTCCCTAAAACACACACACACACACACACACACACACATGCATTAAAACATTCACATGCATCTCACAAACCAGCTAAACTAGTGATTTGCTTACCGAAACACAGAAACCAAAATTAAAAGATTCTATATAGATCAAAATCAAAACCGAAAATCAAGTTGCGGTAATTCAGTTTGGGTATTCAATATTACATCCCAGCTAACAGGGAATGTTCTCAGAACATTCTGGGAAGGTTCTCTCAAAGTTATGAACAAACGTTCCTCCTGTAACGTTAACAGAACATTCATTCAAAGTTGGTCTTTAATCTGGTCTTTAATATCAAAACATTATTTATACATTATCATTAATGGAACTTTTTTCCTGAAACATTTTAGTTGGATGTTCATCTAATGTACATAATTCGGAATGTTCAAAGAATATTCAAAAGTAACAGTTCCATATTATGTTCCCTTAACATTCACATAACCAGGAAAAAACTTTTTTTTTAAAAATATTAAAAAAACTGGACATACGTTCCTCCTGTAACGTTAATAGAATGAAGTAGAAGTTATTTGGTCTTTAATAATGTAAACCCAGCCTCATTGGTAATACATGCTTGTGGCGACATTACTGCAACACCAATATTATGTATCCTGGTGCCCGTTTTGCGGCAGTTTCAAAGTGAAATGTCCACTGAGTGGTGCTAAAACACGCATTCAATATGTGATGTTAGTACAGGCACAAGTTGCTGTGTTTTTGTTACTTTGCTTTCATTTTATTTCTGTAGCTTCCTATTGCTGCGTTTTTGTTACATTTGCTTCGGGTACATATTACTGTATTTTTGTTACGTTTCTTCAGGTACTTATTGCTGCGTTTTTTGTTACGTTGCTTCGGGTATGTATTGCTGTGTTTTTGTTACATTTCTTCGGGTACGTATTGCTGCGTTTTTGCTACGTTGCTTCAGGTACTTATTGCTGTGTTTTTGTTACGTTGCTACAGGTACGTATTGCTGCGTTTTGTTACATTTGCGTCAGGTATGTATTGCTGCGTTTTTGTTACATTTGCTTCGGGTACATATTGCTGCATTTTTGTTACATTTGCGTCAGGTATGTATTGCTGCGTTTTTGTTACATTTGCATCAGGCATGTATTGCTGCGTTTTTGTTACATTTGCGTCAGGTATGTATTGCTGCGTTTTTGTTACATTTGCTTCGGGTACATATTGCTGCATTTTTGTTACATTTGCGTCAGGTACGTATTGCTGCGTTTTTGTTACATTTGCATCAGGCATGTATTGCTGCGTTTTTGTTACATTTGCGTCAGGTATGTATTGCTGCGTTTTTGTTACATTTGCTTCGGGTACATATTGCTGCATTTTTGTTACATTTGCGTCAGGTACGTATTGCTGCATTTTTGTTACATTTGCGTCAGGTATGTATTGCTGCGTTTTTGTTACGTTGCTACAGGTACGTATTGCCGCGTTTTGTTACATTTGCGTCAGGTACGTATTGCTGCGTTTTTGTTACATTTGCATCAGGCATGTATTGCTGCATTTTTGTTACATTTGCGTCAGGTATGTATTGCTGTGTTTTTGTTACATTTGCTTCAGGTACATATTGCTGCATTTTTGTTACACTGCTTCAGGTACGTATTGCTGCATTTTTATTACGTCACTTCAGGTATGTATTGCAGCAGGACCGTGGATTCACAGGATTCGTACTGGAGCACTTCACCTCACAAGTCCAATGCTATATTGTATCGTGTGAGCTACCACGCAAACCTACTGTGTTAGAAAACCCACATTTATTAAGCTGTATATTTTTCAAAAGTAAGTAGCAATTTTTCAAATGTTTTGAAATCATGAAATATTATTGTGCAAAGAATTGTGTGGAAATTAGGGTTTCTTAATGGAAACTCTGGACCTGTAAGTCATACTGTGTGTGAAAATAAATAAATGTTGTTGGATTTTAACTGCCTCTAGTGTTTATTTCAAGTGGAAACTGCCGCAATTTGTAAATTTCCGTGTGTTTTTGGAGTTTTGGAGAAATGTAGGTAGAGGCATGAATTTCCAATGAGCGGCACATGTCAGGTAGACTAATGTTCTCATGTTGACAACATGTAATTGGGCTACTTTTTTGCTGTTTTTCATTACGCGTGTTAAAGCATCCCACGGAACACGTTTTGACCAAAGGTACGCGATTTTGATAGCCAATTTCCCCCAGAACATGGTTGTGCTAGGTTTGGCCATGACTAGGCTATTTTTGAGTAGCAACTGGGCTGGTTTTGTTACACAAACCTTGGAAACCCTGTTTTAGGGTACCTACAGATTCCCACCCCAGCTGACATGTTTACCTGTAGTAGTTGTGTGCATTTAATAAACACTGACATGTTCAAAACACACCATCAGAAAAGTTAGTTAAACATCAGTCAAAGATTTCGGCCCTCCAAAACTATTTTCATATTCAGTTGCCGAAATTTCAGTGCATCTCTAATCTAAACATACACTCACTGTTGCTTGCGCTGCAGTTGTTCGTCTCTCTCTCTCAGCTCATATCTGAGGCCGGCCAGCATCTCCACGGAAATGTCCACCTGCCGCTCCAGTTCGGCCGCCCGCTCCTCCGCCTGGTGCTTCTCTCTGTGCATGCGCTCGCTCTCTCTCCTGGCCCGCCTCACCTCCGCGCTCCTCCGCTTCACCTCATCCTGCAGTGCCTCCAGTTTGAGCGACACGCGCTCCTGCACCTCCAGCGCCAGCTGCTGAAGCCGGGCCTCCAGCGCCAGCCTGCCCAGCCACGGCACTCCCAGCTGGGCCACGGCGTGTCCGGCATCTGCCTCCGCTTCTGCGGCTCTGGAGCTCACGGCGACCGCCAGCACTGGAGACATAGACGATGGCGAGTCCCTCTGGATGAGGATCTTTCGGAGCGGACGGGCCAAACTCAGCGCATCCAGGAGCTCCAGCTGCAGGGGGCGGTCGATTTCATTCTCTCGCTGGGCATAAAGGGACATCAGTCCGCCCTCAGAGCTCCGACGAGGGGTCAGACAGAGCTTCTGGCAGGAGTGAAAGCTGGACAGGTGCTCTCCAAACCCACACGCCTCTCCGCAGGTCGGGCAGTGCAACGGCAGCTCGGCGCTGGTCGACATACTGTGACAACGTGCTCACACACTCAAAAACAACTCCTGAGTCGCATGGTGAGATCATTCGCAGTTCAGGAGCATTTCAGGAACATTTCAGGAACTTTAGAAGTGTTTCAAGATTGTTTCAGGAATTTTAGGAACGTGTCGAGATCGTTTCAGGTACTTTAGGAGCTTTTCAAGAATGTTTCAGTAACTTTAGGAGCATTTCAAGAACATATCAGGAATGTTTCAGTAACTTTAGGAGCGTTTCAAGAACATATCAGGAATGTTTCAGTAACTTTAGGAGCATTTACAAGAAAGTTTAAGGAATGTTTCAGTCATTTTAGGAGCATTTCAAGAATGTTTCAGGAACTTTAGGAGGATTTCAAGAACCTATCAAGAATGTTTCAGTAACTTAGGAGCATTTCAAGAATGTTTCAGGAACTTTAGGAGGATTTCAAGAACCTATCAAGAACGTTTCAGTAACTTAGGAGCATTTCAAGAATGTTTCAGGAACTTTAGGAGGATTTCAAGAACCTATCAAGAACGTTTCAGTAACTTAGGAGCATTTCAAGAAAGTTTCAGAAACGTTTCAGTAACTTTATGAGTGTTTCAAAACATATCAGGAAACGTTCAATAACTTTAGAAGTGTTGTAAGGGTGTTTCAGAAGTTCTTCAAGGCGTTTCAGTTTCTTCTGGGTGTTTCAAAGGTATTTTACTAAGTATTTTGGGGTGTTTCAGTATCTTCTGGTGTGTTTCAAGGATGTTTTAGTACCTTCAGAAGCGTTTTGGGGTGTTTCAGTATCTTCTGGAGTGATTCATAGGCATTTCAGTAACCTTTTAAGATAATTTAGGGGCATTTCAAAAGCTTTTCAGTATTTTCTGGGGTCTTTCAAGGGCATTTTAGTGACTTATAGGAGTGTTTAAGGGGCATTTCAGTATCTTCTGGGTGTTTAAGTAACTTTAGGAGCGTTTTAGGACTGTTTCAGAAGCGTCTTGGGGCATTTCAGTAACTTTTTAGGGGCATTTCAGAAATGTCTGTGGTGTTTTAGGAGCTTCTCAGTCCAAAACAGGCTCATGCAGAATCACACCTGAAAAAGAAGAATAGAACAAAAGGAATAACTTTAGTAATATTTAAACAATAAAACGTATACGGGTTTCCATGAAAAAAAACAATTTGTTGTATTAACACAGTATATTTTAATTCATGAAGCCAAACTTCTTTCCTTCCTCTGCTGTTGTTTCTCATGTATGTTTTCACAGGAAGTGATGTAATAGAGAGAAACTGGTGAACAGTAAGCAGGTCACTGGTGTGTATGTGTGCACTGATACTGAGTCTCTGTGCTTTCAGTACTTCTGTCACAGTCCCATGGAACAAAATGTCAAAGCTGCTCTTCCATTCAGTGTAAGTTCGTGCTGATGCCTGTTGTCATTATACTTCACTCAAAAAACATTGTTCTGTCTGGATCTGAAGCGCTTCATGCTGAACAAAAGAACGCACCTCTAGACTCATCCATCTCATCTTACACTTATATTAGTATAAAGTGTTTTTGTTCTCCTGTGATCTTGTTTTATCTGGTTTAGAGTCCCAGGACTGCCAGTCATAACCCTGTATTGTTTTATGGTATGTATTTGTTCAGTCTCACTCTTGTTTAAATAAATCATGTGCTCTATATAGCAACAGCACCACCTATATTTCAATGTCTCTCTCTCTCCTACCTGCTTTATCTTTACATCATTTATTTAATTTCTGTCTACTAGGATATCAAATATACAGTAATTGTCTCTTCATGAGTGTGTGTTTATGATTCATTTTTAATGTAAATATAATCAAAAATAGATATTTAATGAATTTACTTTAACTTTTCTTTTATGGATAATGGTGAAAATTTATTTACGGAAATGCTCTAATATATTCAATACACATTAAAGTTTAAAATTGTGGGGTTAGTAAGATTTTTTTTTTTTTTTTAATGTTTTTGAAGTCACATCTGCTCACGAGGCTGCATTTATTTGCTCAAAAATACAGTGAAAACAGTGAAATTGTGAAATACAATTATAATTGCAAATAGCTGTTTTCTGTGTGAATATCTGTTAAACTGTAATTTATTTCTGTGATTTTCAGCATCATTACTCCAGTCTTCAGTGTCACATGATCCTTCAGAAATCATGCTAATAAGCTGATTTGCTGCTCAACAAACATTTCTGATTATTATCAATGTTGTGCAATATTTATGTGGAAACTATGACACATTATGACACATAAAATTGTTTTAATATTTTAATTTTAATAACTGTTTACGGTTTTTACTGTATTGAACTTTTAGTTCAAGTATGTCTAAATTAGTAGAGGAAAACTATTCTGTACGTTATCAGGAAATAGTAATTAGTTAATGAAGAATTATTAATGTAATTCCAGTGAATCTTGTATTTTCAACATAATTTTAACCGGTTCAGATGCACACTCGTGAATTGTGTGAGAGGGATACTGCAGGTGACACGCTGGACTTCACGCATGACTCTGCGCGCGCGCTCCGCGTTATTTCCGCATGAATATGATGAAGACAAAAGCTGCGGTCCGAGAAAAGCTCCATTAACACCGCGAAGATGAAATACAGTATAGAAATATGCATGCGTGCACCGATTATGCAAATGCACAGTCTTCTGCTCATGCTTTCTCATTTAAGTTGCAATTATTATTGAAAGAAGCATCTACCCGGTGGAAGTGCATCGGTCGTTTGGTAATTCGGTCTGGTCTTGTATCGGAATGTGTGTGAATCACGCGACCCAGCCCAAGAACTTCACGTGCATCATCTAGAAGCATGCAGTAAATTATTCAAATGAACGTGCAGCACTGAAAATATCCGTTTTCGTAAAACCCACCGGTTCTCTGTCTGGACTCTCGTCTTCCGCAGATCCAGCCGCTCCGGTCGCCTCTGACGTCACTCCCGGTCTGGGAGAAACGGAGCGCTCGAGGAGCGTGAAATAGAGCGGTAAGAAGAATGCATTTATGCGGGAGCGCGCGCGTTACGTTCTGTCGGGCACGCGCCGCTGTGAATGCCGTGCGCGCGCGGTGCTGTCCACACTCTCGTGGTGCTGAAGCTGCGCCGGTGCGTTTCGGACCGGGAAATACGCAACAATTGTGTCCATAATTATTATACTTTAAATATGTTTGAATGCAGTATCTAAGAGATCCCATACTCTAGTTTTTCTAAATGATAATCATAATATCTCTCTCTCTCTATATATATTAGATAAAGTGAGTTGATACACTGTTACTAGTTTCTCTCTCTCTCTCTCTCTCTCTCTCTCTCTCTCTCTCTGTGTGTGTGTACTTGTTTATGCTACATTGTGTGGACCAAATGTCCCCACAAGGATAGTAAAACCTGAAATGTTTGACATTGTGGGGATTGGCCTGTGGTCCCCCACTAGTTTTTGTGACAAATCAGGACATAGATGTGTATAATGACTTGGGTATGACAGGTATTACAAGGAGAAGGTGACTTTTCAGGACATTACTCCATGTCTCCACTTTTCAAAACGCTTATAAATCACAGAGAATGGAGTGTATTGAAAATCTGAAATAGCAGAAAGTGTCCTGTGTGTGTGTGTGTGTGTGTGTGTGTGTGTGTGTGTGTGTGTGTGTGTGTGTGTGTGTGTGTGTGTGTGTGTGTGTGTGTGTGTGTGCGTGTGTGTGTATGTATGTGTGTGTGTGTGTGTGTGTGTGTGTGTGTGTGTGTGTGAGAGAGAGAGAGTGTGTGTGTGTGTGTGAGAGAGAGAAATACAGAAACAGAGAGATTTGAGGTGTTTCATTGTCCACCAACAGATGGCGCTAGACGAACATGTCGTTCATGTGAAAACGACCAAATGGAAAAGTATTATAAAACACTTTTCACGAACGTACATGTATTAAAGTTAAATCTGAGTATTTGTTTAATTACTACAATACATCAAAACTACAACATAATTTTTTTTCAGTATTTTTAGGGTTAAAAACGAACTTACTCATTTTATTTTTTTTATTTTGTTGCATGAAATCTGAATTATGTTATCTGTTTAATTAATACAGTAAAAAAATATATATATATATATAAATAAAAAATATATTTTTCAGTATTTTTACAGTTAAAAACGAACTTACTCTGTTTTTTTTTATTATTTGTATTTATTTATTTGGCTGTATGAAATCTGAATTATGTTATTTGTTTAATTACTACAGTAATATATATATATATATATATATATATATATATATATATATATATATATATATATATATAACAATTTTCAGTCTAAACTTTTTTTATTGCACGATATTTGAGTTTGTCGAATAACTAAATTTAGGGAAAGCACTAAATAAAAACTATTTATTCTTTAAAAAATGCAATGACGAACTTTATTTACATATTTATTTATTAAATTTATATGTTTATTTAACTTAATACCTGTATGAACTTTGAATATAATGATTTGTTTAATTACTACAGTTCAGGAAAAGTACTATATATATATATATATATTAAAAATATATATATTTTATTTTAAATATTTATTATATTTTATTACCTGTATGATTTTTTTTATGATTTATTAATAAAATATAGGAAAAGTACTATATTAAAAAATATATTTTTATTTTACTTGAAATATTTATTATATTTTATTACCTGTATGAATTTTTTGTATTATTTATTACTAAAATATAGGAAAAGTACAACATAAAAACTATTTGTTTTTGCATATTTTACAGTGTAATGAAAAACTTTTTAAAATAGATTTTTCTATTTATTTATTTTTATTGCTTCTGTTCCTAATATGAAATATTTTATGATGTATGGCTTACACATCAGAAGTTGGGACATGAATTTACTATTATTGTACAATGTGGAAAGAAACACTAGTAAATAGTTGTGTACAAAAGGATGGAGCTTGTTTCCTGATGTATAGATGTGTGTTGGCATAATCATTAAAGACTCGGAATAATGTCAATAAATAAAGTTTTATTTGAAACATTCAGTAGCCTCAAATATTCACAAGGCGTGTAACAGAGTTTCATTGCACGAGAACAGTTTTCAAAGGCAAAAAGACAATAATACCGAACCGACCCCAGGAGAATCCAGAGGCCAATCTGCACATCCAAGTGTGCTACTGCAACTCAACTACGATGTTGAAGTTTTAAATACTCTATCGCTTCAGGTTCCCAAGAACCAACCAAACACATTCTACTGTCAAAAGTGGAATACAATCACTTATGAAAATCTATAAGATAGATTCTTCTTATACTCTCTTGAAAATCGACGATACAAAATTACGCTCAATAACCTACAAATATATAGAGCTCTTTTCATGTGCTTTAAAAAGTGATGTATCAAAATACAACGACATGTCGCATGCCAGCGTGGTGGAGCAGTGTAAAACAAGTACACGTTCACATCAAGACATGCAGGAGATTCCAGAAACAACATCTGAGGTTTGAGAGAGCGACGTTCTGGACGTCAGCGCAGGTAGAAAAACACATGGTTTTGTGCGACTTTAACGAGGCGCTGTCCACCGGAAGTGCTGAAACACGTCTGGCTCCGCAGACAAAGAGTTTTTAAGCGTTCCCTCGCGTGCCAAGCTCGCTTCAGGCTTTGTTAAAGACTCTTCCACTTCCAGTTCTCGGACAGCGGAGCTGCTCTGGCACATGAGCTACATGCCTTGCATGCGCCGCGTGCGAACGAGCGAGCCATAAACCTCGGGTAGAACGGAACCAGCCGAACGCGCAGCGAGCTTACGCGAGTCCGGGGAGGGAAAACGCGCACGCCGCGGCCAGGAGCTCCGTCTTCTGCTGCATCCTCTCACGTTGCTTGAGATGCACGCGTCCGTGCCGCTTCCTCTCGTCGCTGCGCGCGAAGCGGCGCCCGCACACGTCGCAGGAGAACGGCTTCTCGCCGGTGTGCGTGCGCATGTGGGTGGTGAGGTGGTCGCTGCGGCTGAAGCAGCGCAGGCAGACGCGGCACTGGAAGGGCTTGTGGCCGGTGTGGATGCGCACGTGGCGATTGAGCTCGTCGGAGCGCGAGAAGCGGCGCTCACAGTTCTCAATAGGGCAGGAGAACGGCTTCTCGCGCGCCGCGCCCTTCCTGCCGCGCGGTTTGGCGCTCCGCGTGTTGGTGGCCAGCAGCGAGTCCAGGAACGCGGTCGTGGCGCATGGGTACGAGATGGTCCGGTAGAGGCTGTTCTCATGCGCCGCGACGGGAATCTGGAAGTTTAGCGCGCTCGCCTGTTCCAGAGGCTCTTGCTTGATCCACGTGTCCAAAACCAAATCGGTCTCGGGACCCAATGGAGAGAGCAGGTCAATGATGTCATCCAGGTCTGACGGCTCGTGGGAAGCGAATCCGTCGAACAGATCGCCGCCGTTGCAGCAGCTGCCGCCGCCGAACTCGCTCTTGACTCGGGAGTTCGCCTCCGCGAATTCGTCCAAGGAGTCGTTGCACAGCGATTCCGGCGAGCCCAGCGAGCTGCCGGTGGATAACAGCGACTCCTGGCGCGACAGCGCGCTTCCGCGAGAGTTACCGGAGAAGTTATCGGAGATGCCGACGATCTCCGTTAGGATGCTGAGAAGCGCGTCTGCGCTGTACTGCCCGGTCTCCGCGTAGAAGCTGCCGGTGTAGGTGAGCGGCGACGGCGGGAAGCCGTCGTTGGAGCAGTCGGGGAAACCGGCGTCCAGTGGCTCCGCTTTGGGCTTCAACAAACCGCAAGCTGCAAGAGGAAGAGGAGAGAGATGCGTTACATAAGCTGTTGACTCACTGCATCAGGACTTGAATGCAAACTATAAGTGTGCTATTGCATTTAGTGCATTGCATGCAATTTGATCTATTTTATCAATAAATCAGGCGCTTTTAGAAGTTAATGTGCTGATTTAATATGAATAAGATAAAATGCAGTGCTCACCAGCATCAGGTTGATTCTGAACGGCGGATTGTCCCTCCAGAGGAAAGGTTTGTGCGCAAAGAAGATCCAAAGCGCTGAAGTCCACGGTGTTCAGCATGATGTCGACGTGAAACTGGCACAAAATCCACAAGGAATAATTTCTGATTAACAATCCTGCTTTGGGATTCCCTTGCAGTTAGGCTTGCTTCAGGTTCTGGTCTCCGTCGATTCGTTTACCGGAATTCCTCGTCCTGCTTTTATATCGTTCGGCTCCACCGAGGCTCCGCCCACCGCTCATCTACGTCGGCAGGAGGATTCCCCGCCGTGTGCTGACTCTGGACGGCTCTTGCCCAAATATGGGCAGAGGATGTGACGGGGTTCCCCTCCGAAAATGGGCACGGGGCGTGACGTAGCGGCGACTTTCCTGAAGACCATTGCGGAAAAATGAGGCGCGCTTGTGAATGACAGGCGGCCATTATGTTCGCAATGGAACCGTGTCAAAGCGAAAGCGCCTCGGGTGACTTTTGACAGACGATCTGATGGGTTAAAACGATGCACCGCAGCAGCGAGGCAATGAATGCACACTGAAAGCCCATGCAATGCGGATATAGCAGACTTTTAACCACAGACGAGCCACACTTGTTTGCATTTTAGAGATTATACTGATTTGGAACAGGAAATATGTCAAATATCAAGCCTCTGCTTTGCATATACACCCATCTGTTGCGTAACTGCTGGTCTGCATCAGCTTTGCCCTCCTTTTCCTGATGTTTTGTAAAGGAAACTGGTTAGATCAGTTGTGCAGTTGATGCATCAGCCTCCGCCGCCTGCAGCATTCAGAGCGTTTCAGCACCGCGGACAGCGACACTCACACACATGCATATCATCCTCCCGCGTGCAATAAAGCATATAAATGTCATGCTAAATCGACCTGACAATCAAAAGCAGATCGTTTATTGTGCTTGTGCATGTTCATATCGCTAATATGAGTCGAAATAGTTCGCGTTACATAAACGCTGCATGTATGCAAACCATGTAAGACCATGATCACACGGTAAAAGCGTGACTGAGAATAACATCTCCGCTGTCTCATTTTATCGCGTGTTATGTAACGCTTCATTTCTTCAGATCGCCTAATGAGCCGTGGCGCGCACTTGGACTGCAGCTGCATCTATGATTTTCAAATATGAGTCATAAAGTTTCTTTTGATAATAACATTTAACCAGCATCCAGCCTTTAGCACCCATGGAGATTTCATTTATTAGATGATGAGACTCAGGTGGAGTTTGGGATGCCCGTTTAATTCTAATATGAATGCAACGCTGCTGTGGAATAAGAAACAAATTGGTTCATTTTGTAAGGTGCCTAAACAAGTGGGGAAAATGCATGCGCTTTTATTCAATAAAAATAAATTCTAATATCTTATGCAATTTTGCTTTTCAGGTAAATGTATTTGTTGTTGTTGCTGCTGCTGTTTACAGGTGTTATGCACATCTTAAATATCAGTAAGTCTTCTTGATTGTTTAAGCTCACAGATCCCCCATGCTGTACATGAAACTAATGACTTATTATTAATTTAAAATCATCTGACTTTAGTATTAAATCATTATCCTTCTGTATAGCTGTCTGGCTGCCGGGTAAAATAATCTAATCGTGTGAAAAGTCATTGCGTTTATTTGTGATTTGCACTCTTAAAAAGTAAATGTTCCAGTTCCCCCGCAATACCATAGAAGAACCAGATTTGCTTTCCCAAAGAACTTTGGGGAATGGGTGCCGTCAGAATGAGAGTCCAAACAAATCAGTTAACATCTTGGGAAGACAAAAGCTGAGACAAATCCATCATTAAGATGTTTTTTTGTTTTTTTTTATTAAATTTTCATCTGGGAACAGCAGTAAAAACAAAAAGCAACTGTGTAAATTTAGAACCCACCCTCAATAAAATAATTTTTACAAGGATTCTAGAAAAGATGACACAACATCAAAAGCTGAATGCCATAAACTCACAGTTTCCATACTATATCCATGCATACGAGAAGTTCAGAGTTCCATCGAGATAATGTCCAACAAATACACAGTCCAGGTTCACATTACAGAATTCGTATCTGCGCCCAATACAATTTCAAAATCCGAAAAATAGTAATATTTAACGTCCTCCGCACCAATATTAGGACACCCTTGCTTTAGCATCCAGAGATGAGTGAGACACCACTTCATAAAACTTATTATTACACCTGTGTATATCCTCCTCTTTCAAATGGGATTCTTGAACTAACACTATATCAATCTTTCTTCTTCGCAAAAAATCCAGAAAACCTGTACGTTTGTTAGGGCTATTTAGGCCATTAATATTACAACTCAGAATATGAAGGTCCCTCATTAGGTGTCGAACAGAATTACTGCATAATAAGACAAAAAATAAGTTTGAAAATAAAACCAGTTGAGTCTACCATTAAACCACCCCCACCCTTCCCTTCACTATTAAAAAAAAACATAAATACATTCCCATGAACTATAGCAGATCAAACCAAGAACAAATCTTGATCTGCCAGCACCGCTTAATATGGTCCGTGGCATCAACAAAAACCTGCACATTACCGAAGCACCAACATTGGCCCCATAGTCGCATATTGACTAAGTAGTATCTCTATTAAAAAAAAAAGGGGGGGAGAGAGAGAGAAGGAATACTGTTACAGGACAGACGAGACAAGAGGCGTGTGGATCCATGTGCAGAGCTTTTATTCAAAGACATGGTCACAAAACAAGCAAGGGTTAAACAATGGCAAACAGGTATATCGTGGGCAAGACACAAGAGCAGTCCAATAAACAGACAGGGTCGATCGGCGGTGAACGTGATCCAGGGAGCAAGACAATGAGAGATAATCCAGGTACACAAGCAAAAGTCCAGGCGAGGTGCAAACAGAGTCCGAAACAGCAGGCAAAGGGTTAATCCAAGATACACAGGCAGAGATCAGGAAACAGGAAAACACAAGACAAGGCTAGACTAGACCATGAGCTAAGAACTAGAAACTAGGGCAGAAAACCGCCTCCGTAATGTAGCTATCACTAGGTGAGCAATAAACGCTAAACAATACTCGGCGATCTGAGCAGGAACTGAGTGGGTGTTATATAGCATGTGTGACTGGTCGAACCATTTAGAGCATTTCTTCTACAATTAGACAGCAAATGTCCAGCTGAAGCTCACTGAGAGTTGGTGGATGAACGGGATCTGAGAAAAGCTCTTGCTTCTTCAGGGGAGTATAGCATTTTAGGTTCACCTTGATTGAGAATGACCTTCAGTGTTGCAGGATAAAGAAGAAAATTCTGGATGCCAGCTTCTCTCATTTCCTTCCTAACTGGCGCAAACGCACTTCTTCTTTTTGCGGTGACCGTAGAAAAATCTGGAAGGAATGACAGCGTTGCTCCGTCGGATGTTTTCACCGGGGCGTGAAGTCACCGGGGAATGAGCTCCCTGTCCGTGTACCGCAACAGTTTAAAGATGAAAACCCGAGGTTTAGCACGATCTGAGGAGGGCCTTGTGTACACACGATGCGCTCGCTCCACTTCAATCTCTTTGCCCACCAGAGACGGGAGCCACGTTGGTAGAAATCTTTTCAAAAAGCCCATTGGGTCGTCCTTTCCGGAACCTTCAGGCAATCCGACCAGACTCAGATTTCTGGGCCTATACTGCGATCCTGTAAACCCACAACCTGTTGTTTGAGCGCGGCTACACGCCTATCATGATCTGCGACAACTTTCTTTTGTTCTCTCATCTCCCCTGCAAGAAGATCCAGTTTAGAGCATAGCGACTGAACAACTGACATGTGAGAAGCTGACGGCGACAACTCCGGCTGTTTCCGATTGTATGCCGTCAGGGAAAGTATTATTAATGAATAAAACTTAAAATAAAAATAAAAAAATCAGCAAAAAGGGGTCAAACATATGGAGCTGTACTCAAGTGCGACTAGGTTCATAAGCATGTCACGTGACTTCTCCATCATTAAGATGTTTTTAACTAAAATCTGAGTCCATAATTCATAATAACTCTTCCTCCAGTGAAAAAGTCCATCTCCTGTTGTCTTTCACATCAAAATCCAGCCACATATTGTTTAGAGCTGTTTTGGACAAACGGTGCTTGATCTGTGCAGATTTCTCTCCTGATTCAGACCAGAACACTTTTTCAGTGGAGGAAGCGTTATTATGGATTATGGACTTGTATTTATAGCACTGGTTTGAAGTTAAAAATGTCCCGATGATGGATTTGTTTCTTACAAACAGGCAGCTTTTGGGCTCTTGAGACATTAACTGATGGACTGTGTATTACTTGTGGATTATTGTTATGTTTTTATCAGCTGTTTGGACTCTCATTCTGACGGCACCCATTCACTGCAGAGCATCCATTGCTGAGACACTGATGCAGAGACACATTTCTACAAACCTGATGAAGAATAAACTCATCCTGATCATCCTGACCTCTGAGTAGGCTATATTTTCAGCAAATTTCTGAACTATTATTTTAAGAGTGTATTCTACAGTGTATATGTAGAGACAGATATGTGATGAATTTAAAATGCTATGTTGAACATGTTTACTATAAACTGTTATATAGGGTCAAATAATGCACTTTATTCTTAAAGTAGCTTATTGTACCTGGTCCTACTGTAATAGACCTACCATGTTATTTTATTAGGCTTTTGTATTTACATATATACACGTGCATGTTAGCTATATGCAGTAGACTGCATTGCATAATTAAGTTTAATGTCATTATCGTTGTGTTTTGCAGCGCAATGTATTTTTCTGCTTCCGGAAGCCGAGACCAAACATGGCTCTGTCTATAAACGCCTGTCGCACGTGATTCATCTGTTTTTTTGGCGACATCTCTGTCGTTACAGAGCGCTGAATCGTCGCGGCGTGGGCGCGCTCCGGGGCAGCCCGTTCCCGGTAACGGCAGCTGTCAAACGCGAGGCATTCCCGCCAAAAATACATGCTCGCCCCCGCCGTGCTGGAGGTGTGGGATCTCATGTGCAAACAGCAGTGAGGAAGAATATGCCCTGGAAAAAGCAGCAAAACACTGAATACTAGCTACAGAAAACCCGTGAGTTGGTTATAGCAGTAAGTTACCTTATCATATGCGGTGAAAATCTAATTATATTGAACATAATTTGGTATAAAGTACAAAATAGGTCCCACTTTATATTAGGTGGCCTTAACTACTATGTACTTACATCAAAAAATAAGTACAGTGTACTTATTGTGTTCATACTGTATTGCAAAACACTTCTGCTGCTACTGAGGGGGGATACAGGTAAGGTTAGGGACAGGTTTGGTGGTAAGGTGTAAGGGATGGATCAACAGTGTAATTATAAATGTAATTACAGAAATTAATTACAGATTTAATTACATATAGGTATTTTTAAAAATATAAGTACAATATAAATACATGTATGTACACAATAATTGCATTGTACTAAATGATTAATTCAAATGTAAGTACATAGTAGTTAAGGCCACCTAATATAAACGGGACCAAAAAATAAATAAATAAATAAATGAAATAATAAAAAATGACCTACTCACCTACCCTATAATTTATGTTGAACAACAGAATAAAGGATATTTAAGAACTCCCTGATTGATGCAACAAATGTGACCCTGAACAAAAAATAAGTTTTGATATATTTACGGTTACAAAATATCTTCATGGAACATGATCTTTACTTAATATTCTAATGATTTTTGGCATAAAAGAAAAATGTATCATTTTGACCCATACAATGTATTGTTGGCTATTGCTACAAATATAGCTGTGCTGCTTATGACTGCTTCTGTGCTCCAGGGTCACATAGATTATCTCATATTCTATTTAAAAAGTTTGTTTCGTTGTATGTTATTCCTATGCATGTATGTATACTGTGTCTAGTGTAGTCAAGATCATATTCAGCGTAATCAAGTGTCGAACCGTGTTTATGCAAATGTTTGTGTCCAGGTGACGTCATCTTGCACCTTGGATCCAAAACGAGCTGTTTTTGGAGCTTGATTAAATAAACGCGTTGTTTATAATGAAGAGGACGTTTTAAACTATGAAACTTGCAGGGTGTTATAATGGTATAAAGTCTTCTTAAATGCCAAAAGATCAGAGCAAATTTGATTTCTCATGTCATGACCCTTTAACCTTTTATTGCAAACTTTTTTTTTTTCATATTGTTTTAATTTATTATCTTAATCATGAACATTAAACAGCTATCTTGCAGTGTGAAATAAGGTGTACCATGTGTTTCATCACAGCGGTTTTCGGTACATTTTAAATTAAATAAGCATATTAATGCAAACAAATAAACTAGTAAATTAGTATTATGTCATTTAAGTGGTAATTGCATGTGTAAACCTGGTGATATGATGGTTGGCTGGACGTTGCTCTTTGATTTCTGAAGTGTTCTGTGTGGTTGCTAGTCTTATGTTCTTATTAAAAGTATTATTTTCTGGTCTTCAGAAATAGCTCATGTCCCTGTGGGATTTTTTAACCTCTTTTATCATCCACTGGTTTCAACTTGTTCAGGTAAAATTCGTAAGTGCCCGATATAGGGCATGTTGACGTTACGGGAGGCTGCTGTGTATTGACGTTGATTAATGAAGAATGCAGTTTAAAACACTAAATTGTATCTAGATTAAAAAGTTCTGCAACATATCTGTATTTAAGATGTATTACACCGAAAACCAAAAACTGTTCATGACATGCTGTATAGACAATAATGGGAAACACCACACCATGGTAATATCCAGCCATTACTTTAGTCAATATGTATAATTAATGCATTTTATAAAATTGTAACATATAAAACAACTAAAATAAGGAACAAGCTGTTGATGTGGTCTTTTCACATACATATGACATTGTTTCAGCAGCTGTATGGAAAATCGTGATGTTAGTGTTTATAATATCTTAATATCTTCATGCCTTATAGTAGCAGCTGGATTATATTATAGTCACTTTTTTATATGTGACCCTGGAAGCAGCACAGCTATATTTGTAGCAATAGCCAACAATACATCGTATGGCTCAAAATTATAGATTTTTCTTTTATGTCAAAAATCATTAGGATATTAAGTAAAGATCATGTTCCATTAAGATATTTAGTGAATTTCCTACTGTAAATATATCAAAACTTCAATTTTGATTAGTAATATGCATTGCTAAGAACTTCATTTGAACAACTTTAAAGGTGATTTTCTCAATATTTAGATTTTTTTGCTCCCTCAGATTCCAGATTTTCAAATAGTTGTATCTCAGACAAATATTGTCCGATCCTAACAAACCATACATCAATGGAGAGATTATTTATTCAGCTTTCATATAATGAATAAATCTCAGTTTCAGAAAATTGACCCTTATGATTTTGTGGTCCACGGTCACATATATAAACAATAACGCAGTTGAAATTTGCTATATATATATATATATATATATATATATATATATATATATATATATATATTGCATTATGTGAGTATTTAGATTACTTTAATTGTTAAAAAAATTAAAAACTCAAGTATTAAAAGTGTCCATCATCCTCTAGTTGTGTTTGTTTTTGAGGGTTGATTTGTGCTGCAGTGTTTCTGCGGAGGGTTTGAGACGAGCCCGATGATAAAGATGACTGACCCCAGATCAGCGCCGCTGTGTTTCTGAGTGTTGTGTAAGATGGAGAGAGAAGAGACTCCAGCTTCACTCCTCCCACACAGGAGCATCACAGCCTGACACGCACCGATATATATAGAGCGCAAACTTTTATTCTTTCACATGTGGGTGTTTTCTGTGTGTGTGTCCTTGACTGACAAATGCTTTGAAAGCCTCGATGATTCTGCGTCGAGTCTGAGAGCATCTTCATCAGGGCCAGAAACAAAATCAGTACAAACCAGAGAAAAGCACAGCTGTGTTTGGTTTGTGTTCTTTGTGTTGTGGGCGGTTGCCAGGGTGGAGCAGTGTAGTTGCTAAGGTGTTCTTAGTGGTTGTTAGCATATTGGTTATGAGCGGTTGTTAATGCGTTGCTATATGGTTGCTAGGGTGTTCTCAGTAGTTGTCAGTGATTTGCTATATGGTTTCTAAGGTATTCTGATTGGTTGTTAGTGTAGTTTTACACGGTTGCTATGTGGTTGCTAAGGTGTTCTGAGTGGTTGTCAGTGATTTGGTAAACGGTTGCTAGGATGTTTTGAGTGGTAGTCAGTGCATTTGCTATACAGTTGCTAGGGTGTTCTGAGTGGTTGTTAGTGTAGTGTTATATGGTTGCTAGGGTGTTCTGAGTGGTTGTTAGTGTAGTGTTATATGGTTGCTAGGGTGTTCTAAGTGGTTGTTAATGCATTGCTATACGGGTGCTAGGTTGTTACTAAGGTGTTCTGAGTGGTTGTTAGTGTAGTGTTACACAGTTGCTAAGTGGTTGCTAAGATGTTCTGAGTGGTTCCTAATGCATTGCTATACAGTTCCTAGGTGGTTGCTAGGGTGTTCTGATTGGTTGTTAGTGTAGTGTTATGTGGTTGCTGGGTGGTTGCTGAGGTGTTCTGATGTGCAGGATGTGTTCAATCCTGAAGTCTGGCGTTTAGTTTGCATCAGTTACCCTAAACATGAGCCATAACCACTAACTAACCAGCAGGTTGTTTCGGTGACTGGGTTTGCACAGTGCAGAGCGATGACAGCTGCAGTGATCTGTGTGTTAGTCACTGAAGGCTTTCATTTACACTAATGATTTTAATATATGTGATGTTCAGTGAGTCAGTGCATCTGCTCAATCTGTCCAATTCCCATGATGCTTTGGGAATTGTTTATGACATTTGATTTGGCTTCCAGAAATCACATTTACAAACACACACACACACACACACACACACACACACACACACACACACACACACACACACACACACACACACACACACACACACACACACACACACACACACACACACACTATACACATACACTATACATGTACACATACTATACATACGCACACACACACACACACACACACACACACACACACATACTACACATATGAACATACGCTACACACACACACACACACACACACACACACATACAGTTTATTTAACAGAAGTTCATGTCTCGGCTTAAGTGAACACTGATTCATTGATATAAGTGTGTGTGTGTGTGTGTGTGTGTGTGTGTGTGTGTGTGTGTGTGTGTGTGTGTGTGTGTGTGTGTGTGTGTGTGTGTGTGTGTGTGTGTGTGTGAGTGTGATGAATGATATAAATGCATTTTCCTCTCTGTCCTTTCACAGATTCGAGGTCAAATGTTGCGGTAAACATTCAGCTGTTTATACTACCTTGGAGCTGAAGGTCATTTCAGAGTTTAATACAGTCAAACCAGAAAGAGAGACACATTAATGCTTAGTACTTTTTATTATTATTTTTATTGTATTTTATTTTATTCTTGGTTAAATAGTGAAACCTGTGAGTGAAATCTTTTATTTTAGTTTATACAGATTTATATAGTTTTATTTAACATTTAATTAACAAAATCTGTATTGTTTAACTATATATATATATATATATATATATATATATATATATATATATATATTTATATATTTATATATTTTTAAATTAATTAGAAAATGTGAATCTTGTTTCTTAGTCTATACAGTTTTATTTTATATTTACTAATTCACTATATTTTTCAAAACTTGCATCTTTTTTATTTTGTTTTATACAGTTTTACTGTATTTACTCATTCAGATCAAATATTTATATTTAATTAAATATTTTTTAGTCTATAGTTTTACTTTATATTTACTATCTTTATCTTGTTTTTTATTTAACTCCATTTTTATTTTTAATTCAATTAAATTAAATAGCAAAATCTGTATTATGTTTTTTTTAATTTTAGTCTATAGTTTTACTTCATATTTAATCATTTAATTAAAATCCTGTATTCTGATTTTATTTATTTATTATTTTAATCTATACAGTTTTACTTTGTAATTTATAACTTTTTAATTCAAAACATGTTGTTGTTTTTCTATTTTAGTCTATGCAATTATACTTTACAATTAATTTCCATTTTTATTTTAAACTAAATTAAACTGATACTTGTATCTTAATTTTTTTTTCTTTTTTATTCTGTAAAGCGTTTGTATTTACTTATATGTTTCTGTTTACTTTTAAAATACGTTTTAGTTCTGTCAAAAGCAATAAAACAAAATGCATCTGGACTAATTGAAGTTGATACTATTTTATTGATTTTTTTTTGTACCAGAAATGGCCACAGCGGCCACGGCTCTTCTTAAAAAGAAACTTTATTTGCTGTGAGACCAGAATATTGATTCTGCAGGTTTGCAATGCATAAAATATTCTTTTAAAGTCATTGCACTAAATGTCACACTAGAAGTGATTTTAATAAATGAACGGTTAACTAGCAGTCATCAGATCTGCTCTGTGATTGGTCAGACACCTCAGGGTTTCTGTGACCTCCAACCCCAAACCAAGGCTGATCCGCCGGGCCGTTATATGAGCTCTGAGCGCGCGAGTCTGTAGGTTAATGAGGAGCATCATGTGTTCAGTGAGCGTATGCTGCTGCGCTGCTCTGCTGCTGCTGCTGCTGCTGCTGCTGCTGCTCAGATGCATGCTGGGAAGGCACTCGGTGCCGTGTCTGCCGCGGGTGCCAGTGTTGGGCAGTCTGCTGCACCTGTGCTCGTCTCTGCCTCCTCACCTGCTCCTCACACAGCTGTCACACAGGTACGGCCCTCTGTTTGGCCTGTACGCCGGTCCATACTTCACACTGGTGGTCAGCGAGATCAGTCTGGTCAGAGAAGTGCTGCTGCAACGCGGCCGAGAGTTCGCCGGACGGCCTAAGATGGTGAGCATGACAGTCTGAGACTGATACTGTAATAGTGTGTTGATAGTTTTGAATTCAAGTCAATCTGATGAAAAACACGTCCAAGACAGATTGCACCCTTAAACTAAAGAAAAAATATAAGATTGTACATTTTGCATGTAGAAAATGGACCATTTAGACTTTTATGCATTACTTTAATAATTTATGATCATTTTTTATTTTATTAATAATATTTATTTGATTAATATTTTTTTAACATTTTTTTTTATTATTTAAATAAAATGTAAATACTGTAATATTTAAATAAAATGTATTACAGTTTTTTTTTCAACTGCTTACACACATTTTCAAAATTTGCCTCTTTTTTTCAAAACTTTACACACAAATCAAAGAATTGAAAATTAGTGCATGGTTAGATTTGGTGTGTGCTTTTGCTGTTTGAGTGTCAGCTTTAAGAAATTGTGCGACAAGTAAAGATTTTGTGTGTAAGCAGTTAAAAAAACTGTATTTAAATAAAATCATTTTTACTATTTTATACTTTTTGCATTACAGTAATAAGAGAAAATATGTAATACAATGCTTTTTATTTAAATGAGCTTTTTAGTGCTTTTTAATCTATTTATTTTATTTTAAATTAAAAGTACTATGAAATATGTTAGCATGATTTATGAATATTTAATGTATTTCATATTTTTTGCATTACAGTAATGAGTGAAAATGTATGAGGGTGATTTTTTTTATTTAAATCAGTAGTGAAAGGCAGTGTGAAAGATATTAGCATGATTCATGTTTAATAATACGAATACTTTAGATTTATAATACTTAATAATAATACTTTTTTATGATTCACTTTATGATTCATACAGTATTGCATTACAGTAATGAGAAAATGCTAAACTTTTTTTATTTAAATCAGCATAAAGGTAGTATAACAAATATTATCATTATGCATAAATACTTTACTATTAATAATCTTTTGCATTAGAGTAATGAGAATGTATGTTTTTGATATTTTAATAAAACAATTGAAGGGTTAAGTGTGCTTAATTGTGATAAAAGTAGTGTAGTAGTTATTTTCCTTTTAACTTTGGGTGAAATATGACCTGTATATGTTTTCAACAGGTTTTGTGAAAGTGGATTTACACTACAGCATTTTTATATTCACCATTTGCTTAGTTAAAGTAGGTTTAAATGAGCACCTCTTAACTTCCCTGTAGTTTCTAATCTCTCGCTCTGGTTTTCACAGGTGACCACAGATGTGTTGACTCAGGGTGGGAAGGATATCGCATTTGCAGACTACAGTCCGCTGTGGAAGAACCATCGGCGCCTGGTGCACAACTCCTTCATGTTGTTCGGCGAGGGATCTGTCAAACTACAGACCATTGGTAAACCAAACCAGCATTAAAGCCTAGATATTTATTCTATTTAAACCTAAAAGTGTTTCAGATTGTTTTCAGATTGTGATTGAAGTATATGAGTGGCATCGTGATCATGGGACTTCATGAGACACATCTTCATGCTTCCCATTGAAGCACATACTACGAAGGGCTAGAAGTGTTTCAGAACATTACGCAGAAAATATAATGTAAATGAAAACTGTATAACAATGAAAATGTCATTAATTAAGATTGTAAAGTAGAAGTATTTTCACTAGCATTTACACAATTTGGATCCTATGGAAGCTCACAATTCAGACTTTTTTTCAGAATTGCGATGTAAACATAGAATTGGGATATAAACAGAATTGTGAAATATAAACTCAGAATTGTGAGATATAAACTCAGAATTGCGATATAAACTTAGAATTGTGAGATATAAACTCAGAATTGCGATATAAACTTGATTGCAAGTTACAAACTCAGAACTGCGAGGTATAAGCTTAGAATTGGGATATAAACTCAGAATTGCGATATAAACTCAGAATTGTGATATATAAACTTAACATTGCAAGATGTAAACTCAGATTCGCAATATAAACTCAGAATTGCGAGATATATACTCAAAATTGTGAGATATAAACTCAGAATTGCGAGATATAAACTCAGAATTGCAAGATATAAACTCAGAATTGCAAGATATAAACTCAGAATTACAAGATATAAACTTAGAATTGAGATATAAACTCAGAATTGCAAGATAAAAACTCAGAATTGCGAGATATAAGCTTAGAATTGCGAGATACAAACTCAGAATTGCGAGATATAAACTCAGAATTGCGAGATATAAACTCAGAATTGCGAGATGCAAACTCAGAATTGCGAGATGCAAACTCAGAATTGCGAGATGCAAACTCAGAATTGCGAGATACAAACTCAGAATTGCGAGATATAAACTCAGAATTGCGAGATGCAAACTCAGAATTGCGAGATACAAACTCAGAATTGCAAGATATAAACTCAGAATTGCGAGATATAAACTCAGAATTGCAAGATATAAACTCAGAATTGCAAGAAATAAATTCAGAATTGCGAGATATAAACTCAGAATTGCAATATATAAACTCAGAATTGCAATATATAAACTCAGAATTGCCAGATATAAACTCAGAATTGCGAGATATAAACTTAGAATTGTGAGATACAAACTCAGAATTGCGAGATATAAACTCAGAATTGCGAGATACAAACTCAGAATTGTGAGATATAAACTCAGAATTGCGAGATACAAACTCAGAATTGCGAGATATAAACTTAGAATTGAGATATAAACTCAGAATTGTGAAATATAAACTTAGAATTAAGATATAAACTCAGAATTGCGAGATATAAACTCAGAATTGTGAAATATAGTCAGAATAGCAATATAAATTCAGTATTGCGAGATGTAAACTTTATAAAAAGTCTGAATTTTTACATTTTTATTTTTAAACAAGCTTCTGTAGGATCTGCTGTATACACACACACACACACACACACACACACACACTGTTCCCTATCAGTCAGTCACGTTCGATGTAACGTCAGTGTGACTGACTAATGGGATCTCGCCCGAGAGCCCAATTACCTTCGAGTGTTAACAAAACAAGCCAATGACAGTTGGCGTGCGTGTTTCGCCACGCGCACCCCGCCCCGCAGTGCGGGTATAAAAGGAGAGCGCGTGCAAACGCACATCAGCTTTTCGCTTCGGAGCCGAGCCATTCAGCGCGAATCTCCGAGAGTGTCTGCAAGACAGCTACGAAGCAGTTGGTGTTATGGCGCGTCAGCGGAGGTTGCTGTTTCCAGTGCTGCTGATTCTGACGGAGTGCTGCAGCTCGTCATTCTGCGGTCGCGCCGCGACCTCCCCTGGGCGCTTCAGCGCTTCTCTAAAAGACTGTTTTCTTTTTTTCTAAAAGAGCAAAATATCTAAAAGAGCTCCACGAGCGACGGGCGTCTTTTTAAAGATGGCTTCCCGCTCATGTGTTTCTGGATGTGGTCGTTTCCTGGCTTCATCTGATGGTCACGATCGCTGTGTCTCGTGCTTGGGCTTTCAGCACGCTGAAGCAGCGCTTGTGGATGAGTCATGTTCTCATTGTGGGAACATGACCATCGCGATGCTGCGCTCCAGATACCTCCTCGTCAAATGGGGGGGTATCCCCCTTGCCATGCCCCGTTCTAGCTCCTCCGGTTCTCGGAGGGCTACTTCGGCTCATGGTCAGGGTGACCTGAGGATTACAGTGAGAGCTTCTCCGTCGAGTGCATCTCCACGGGCCTCTCACTCCTCCAGCGCATCGCACCATCTGGTGTTCCCGGACGAGCCCTAGGGATCCCCGGTCAGGGCGGGGCCCAGCATCTCGTTCAGAGCACCAGCGGATGACAGGATGTCGATCGCTGCATCGGAGGGTGAGGTAGGCTCTGGAGATGATTCGGCTGCGCTGCCTCTGTCAGGAAGAGTGGCGTTGTCCGAGTCAGATCCAGAGCTGACTGCTATGCTTTCCTGGGCCACTGAGAGCGTCGAGCTGCACTGGAGGCCGCCTCCTTCTCCCAAACGCTCGAGGCTGGACGATTGGTTCCTGGGGGCGCAGGCCGGGCGCTGGCAGCCGCCTCCGGTTCCATTCTTCCCGGAAGTGCATCAGGAGGTGACTAGGTCTTGGAGAGCACCTTTTTCTGCCCGAAACAGACCTGGCTACTCCTCCGCCCTCACCACCCTCGACGGTGGGGCAGCCCAAGGGTATGTGGAGATCCCCCCAGTCGAGCGCGCTATTGCCATGCAGCTCTGCCCGCAAGGCGCCGCCGCCTGGAGGGGTAATCCACGCCTTCCATCCAGGGCCTGTAAGTTCTCGTCCGCTCTGACAGCAAAGGCTTACAGTGCTGCTGGACAGGCCGCTTCCGCCCTGCACGCCATGGCCCTCCTGCAAGTCCACCAGGCCAAGGCGTTGAAGCAGTTGCACGAGGGTGGTGCTGACCCAGGTGTGCTGCAGGAACTGCGCACAGTGACGGACCTTGCCCTAAGGGCGACGAAAGTCATGGCGCGGGCCCTGGGTCAGACGATGTCCACATTGGTGGTCCAGGAACGCCATTTATGGTTGACCTTGGCGGATATGAGGGAGTCTGACAAGCACTTCTTGGACTCCCCGATCTCCCAGGCCGGCCTATTCGGCGAAGCGGTGGAGGGCTTTGCCCAAAAGTTCTCTGCCGCACAGAAGCAGACGGAGGCGTTTCGTCATATCCTGCCCCGGCGGTCTGCTGCTGTCTCCACCCAGCCGCCGGCTGCAGCCCCTCCGTCTGCTCGTTGCCGAGGGCGCCCTCCTGTGGCCTCCACCTCCGCTCCAGCTCGGCCCCAGCAGCAACCTTCACAATGGCCGCAGCGTGGAGCTGGCCACGGGAAAGCGGCGCAGCCCGTCTCCGCCCCTGCCAAGCCCATGAGGCGCCAGGGCAAGCGGCGTCCCTGAGACGGGCGACCCGGAGTCTCTGGATCCTGCTCTTCAGGAGTGCTCTTCACCACTCCTTCCCCCAGAGGAGGGCCGGGAGGAGAATCTTTTGTTCCCTTTTTATTTTGTTCCGCCACTGGCTCCCCAGCCAGTGGTACCCAAAACCTCAAAAAAAGAGCAGTTTCCTTTTTCTCTGGGTCCCAAGAGGGCCAGGATGCTGGTGCACGAGACACAGTCTCTACACCCCCGTCCCCCTCTCTCTTCGCCAGCGGGCAGCAGGGTCCGGTCCGAGGACGCGATGCCTTCTCCCGCGTCCCCTGCCCAACCGTGGAGCCAGGTAAATGTTGCACCGCACACTCAGACCCCACACTGGGACGCACTGCCTTCCGAGTCGGGTCCCTGTGCTCCACCTCGTTGCCCCACCGCGGGCACATCGGTGGCTCCCCTGATCCCGCTTTTACGGTCTCTGGGGGCCTGGTTAGCGCTCCCCAGGCCATTTCGCTGGCTCCTGAGAACCATCAGACTCGGCTACGCGATTCAGTTCGCCCGGCGTCCTCCCAAGTTCAGAGGCGTTCGGTTCACCTCTGTGTTGAACAAAGATGCTCCTGTCTTGCGTGCAGAAGTCGCGGTCCTGCTGGCGAAGGACGCTATAGAGCCGGTCCTTCCAGCCGAGATGAAGTCAGGGTTCTACAGCCCCTACTTCATCGTACCCAAGAAAGGCGGTGGGTTACGACCAATCTTGGACCCGCGTGTTCTGAACCGGGCCCTTCACAAGCTCCTGTTCAGGATGTTGACGCAGAAACGCATTTTTCAGTGCATCCGTCCGCTCGATTGGTTCGCAGCAATCGACCTGAAGGACGCGTACTTTCATGTCTCGATCCTCCCTCGACACAGACCATTTCTCCGTTTTGCGTTCGAAGGGCGAGCATATCAGTACAAGGTCCTCCCCTTCGGGCTAGCCCTGTCGCCTCGTGTCTTCACCAAGGTTGTGGAGGCAGCCCTTGTTCCATTAAGGGAAGCAGGCATTCGCGTTCTCAACTACCTCGACGACTGGCTCATACTGGCCCAGTCTCGAGCGCTGTTGTGCGAACACAGGGACAAGGTGCTCAGTCACCTCAGCCGGTTGGGGCTTCGGGTCAACTGGGAAAAGAGCAAACTCTCCCCTGTGCAGAGGATCTCTTTTCTCGGCATGGAGTTGGACTCGGTCAACCTCATGGCACGTCTCTCAGTAGAGCGTGCTCAGTCAATGCTGAATTGCCTGGAGTCTTTCCAGCGCAAGAGAGTGGTTCCACTGAAACAGTTTCAGAGGCTCCTGGGGCATATGTCATCCGCAGCCGCTGTCACGCCGCTCGGGTTGCTTCATATGAGACCGCTTCAGCATTGGCTTCACGACCGGGTCCCGAGATGGGCATGGCGATGCGGCACGTACCGGGTCTCTGTCACCCCGTCCTGCTGTCAGACTTTCAGCCCGTGGTCGGACCTTGCCTTTCTTCGGGCAGGAGTGCCCCTAATGCAAGCCTCTGCCATGGGCTGGGGTGCCATGTGCAATGGGCACGCAGCTGCGGGGCTCTGGACAGGGCCCCGACTGCAGTGGCATATCAACTGCCTCGAGTTGCTAGCAGTATGGCTTGCTCTGTGCCGCTTCAAATCGCTGCTACACGACAAGCATGTACTGGTCCGTATGGACAACACTGCGACCGTTGCGTACATCAACCACCAGGGTGGTCTACGCTCACGTCGCATGTCGCAACTCGCCTGTCATCTCCTCCTTTGGAGTCAGAAGCATCTGAGGTCGCTTCGCGCCGTTCATGTCCCAGGCGAGCTCAATTGTGCAGCCGACGAGCTTTCACGTCAGCCCGCCCTTCCGGGAGAATGGCAACTCCACTCCGAGACAGTCCAGCTGATTTGGAGACGCTTTGGTGACGCTCAGGTAGACCTGTTTGCCTCCCCAGACACGTCCCATTGCCAGGTGTTTTACTCCCTGTCCGAGGGGACCCTCGGCACGGACGCGCTGGCATACAGCTGGCCTCGGGGTCTACGCAAATATGCGTTTCCCCCAGTGAGCCTTCTCGCACAGACACTGTGCAAGGTCAGGGAGGACGAGGAGCAGGTCCTCTTGGTGGTGCCTTACTGGCCCAATCGGACTTGGTTCCCGAAACTGATGGTCCTCGCGACAGCCCCTCCTTGGCAAATTCCTCTGAGGAGGGATCTCCTTTCTCAGAGAGGGGGCACCCTCTGGCACCCGTGTCCAGACTTGTGGAATCTCCACGTGTGGTCCCTGGATGGGACGCGGAGGTTCTAGGTGAGCTACCTCCAGCGGTAGTAAACACCATCACTTCGGCTAGAGCCCCGTCTACAAGACACGCTTACAGGCTGAAGTGGAACCTGTTCGTTGATTGGTGCTCTTCCTGCCGGGAAGACCCCTGAAGATGCCCGATCAGGGTCGTGCTACCCTTCCTGCAAGATGGGTTGGAGTGAAGGCTGTCTCCCTCCACCCTCAAAGTGTATGTTGCCACTATTGCCGCACATCATGATGCAGTAGACAGTAAGTCGGTCGGGAAGCAGGACTTCGTCATCAGGTTCCTCAGAGGGGCGAGGAGGTTAAATCCTCCGCGCCCTCATCTGGTACCCTCTTGGGATCTCCCCTCGGTCCTGACGGCCTTGAAGGAGGAGCCCTTCGAGCCTCTGCAGTCAGTGGAGCTTAAGTTTCTGTCATTGAAGACAGTGCTCCTCACAGCATTGGCCTCGGTCAAGAGGGTAGGGGACTTGCAGGCATTTTCGGTCGGCGATTCGTGCCTAGAATTTGGGCCGGGTAACTCTCACGTTGTCCTAAGACCCCGGCCTGGATATGTGCCCAAAGTTCCTACCACGCCCTTTAGGGATCAGGTGGTGAACTTGCAAGCGCTGCCCCGGGAGGAGGCAGACCCAGCCATTGCTCTGCTGTGTCCCGTCCGTGCCTTGCGCGCTTACGTGGACCGCACGCAGAGCTTCAGGACCTCAGACCAGCTCTTTGTCTGCTTCGGAGGACAGCAGAAGGGAAAGGCTGTCTCCAAACAAAGACTCGCCCACTGGATAGTGGAGGCTATAGTCTTAGCTTACAAGGCCCGATGCTCGCCGTGCCCCTTCGGAGTAATAGCACACTCTACGAGAGGTGTTGCTTCTTCCTGGGCATTGGCGCGGGGCGCCTCGATAGCAGACATCTGTAGAGCTGCCGGCTGGGCGACACCTAACACGTTTGCGAGGTTCTATAATCTCCGTGTAGAGTCCGTGTCCTCCCGTGTACTCACCTCAGGTGGCCAGTAACACAGGACCTGCTCGGTGTCGGTCACGCTTGCTGCGCCATTCCCCTCTACAGACCGGATACGTGCGCTTTTACTGCTTCCCAGTTCAGTTCCCCTTGGCGAACCCTGTTGAAGTTCCTCCCGCACCCTCGGCAGTCAGGCGTGGCAGAGCGCCAGACGCCAGGTCCAGCACTCATGTGTTTGCCCAAGGTCAGCCCTTGTGCTGGGCTAGGTGCCTGTGTGTAGTGATTCCCCTTTGGGTGATCCCACATGTGTATTTCCATATCCACTGTAGGGAACAGCAGTGGCTGTCATCTCTGCCTAAGCCCTGTCCTATCTTCCATCCCAACTGGTGTGGGGGGACTTGCCGGCTTCCGCAGGGCACTGGAAGGGGTCAGCAATAGTGGCGTTTTCCAAGGGATCCCATTAGTCAGTCACACTGATGTTACGTCGAACGTGACTGACTGATAGGGAACGTCTCGGTTACGTATGTAACCCTCGTTCCCTGAAGGAGGGAATGGAGACGTAACGTCCCGTCGCCACAGTTGCTGTACCACCTCTGTACGGCCGGGGCACACAGTCTCGGCTCCTCAGCGAAAAACTGATGTGCGTTTGCACGCGCTCTCCTTTTATTCCCGCACTGCGGGGCGGGGTGCGCATGGCGAAACACGCACACCAACTGTCATTGGCTTGTTTTGTTAACACTCAAAGGTGATTGGGCTCTCGGGCGAGATCCCATTAGTCAGTCACACTGACGTTGTGTCTCCGTTCCCTCCTTCAGGGAACGAGGGTTCCATACGTAACCGAGACGTTCTGTTTACAATCAACTATAAACTACTATCTCCTATCCGCTCATATGGTGCTGAATGTGTGTGTAGTTCAGGAGGCTGCAGACGACTTGTGCGAGGAGCTCCAGTCCTGCAGGGGTCAGAGTTCAGATCTCAGCCCGGTTCTGATGCGGGCTGTCACTAACGTCGTCTGCAGACTGGTGTTCAGCTCCTCGTACCAGCGCAATGACCCTGAGCTCCTGACCGTCATGGACTACAACGACGGCATCGTCCAGACCATCGCCAGAGGAGGACTCGTCGACATCTTTCCCTGGCTGAGAGTCTGCCTTCACTTTAACTCCCTTATGTGACCATGGACCACAAAACCAGTCATAAGGGTCAATTTTTTTAAAATTTAGATCTATGCATCCTCTGAAAGCTGAATAAAGAAGCTAAAGAAGCTCTCAAAACACAATGCCTGTAATGCCTCTTTGGCGCTGACATTGTATATATCTCCAGTAATGGTGGACTGCAGCTTCACAAGTGGCAGAGAGCGTCACAAATGGGTGGGACTTTTCCCCCTCGGTGACGTGAACAGAGGGAGAATCTGAAACAGCTCATTTGGAGAGACTGTTTATGATTTATTGATTTTATTAAAAAATGAGAGGGTGGATTTTTAACATTATAGGCTGGTTGTTTTCACACACTCCGGACACACAACTGTGTTCAAACACCTTATAAAAGGGATTTTCGCATAATAGGTCCCCTTTAAAGTTGTCCAACTGAAGATCTTAGCAATGCATATTACTAATCAAAAATTAAGTTTTGATATATTTACGGTAGGAAATTTACAAGATATCTTCATGGAACATGATCTTTACTTAATATCCTAATGATTTTTGGCATATAAGAAAAATGTATAATTTTGACCCATACAATGTATTGTTGGCTATTGCTACAAATATACCTGTGCTGCTTATGACTGCTTTTGTGCTCCAGAGTCACATATTAGAATCATTACTAGTATCATGCATGTTTTATTTATTAATCTGACCTTTGATTCCATCAGATTTTCCCCAACAAGGATCTAAAGAAGCTGAAGCAGTGCGTTTCAGTGAGAGACAAACTTCTGCACAGAAAACTGCTGGAGCACAAGGTACACTGTAAAAAAAAAAGCGTTGGATTTACGTTGGATAAACAAAGTATCTTTACTGAGAAGAACTAAAAAACTGTTGTTGAGAGAACTCAAAAGACTTACTGCATCAAATTACCTTTATTTTTTTCTGTTTTCCTAACTATTTATTTTTGACAGTGTACGCACACACACAGACACTTACAGATGCTTGTTTTGTCTTCATGACCTTTGACCTCACAGATGACCCTCACGCCCGGAGAGCCTCGAGACCTGCTGGACGCTCTTCTGATTGGTCAGATGAAGGGGTCAGGTGCGGAGGATGACATCACGGAGGATCATGTGCTGATGACGGCGGCGGAGGCGTTTGGAGCCGGTGTGGAGACGACCTCCACCACACTGCTGTGGACCATAGCCTTCCTCCTGCACCACCCAGAGGTACAAACCACTACATACTGGTACTATCAGATTTATATTTAGAATAATGAGAATTGATCTTAGACATACAGTATATGCTGTGTATACACACATGCGCACACACACACACACACACACACACACATACCAGTTAGTCATAACATTATGACTACTGACAGGTGAAGTAAGTAACACAGATTTTATATTTATATACAGGCATGGCCAAAAATATCGGCACCCTTGGTAAATATGATCAAAGAAGGCTGTGAAAATTAATCTGCATTGTTAATCCTTTTGATCTTTTATTTAAAAAATTCACAAAAATGTAACCTTTCATTGGATAATAAGAATTTAAAATGGGGATAAATATCATTATGAAATAAATGTTTTTCTCAAATACACATTGGCCACAATTAACGGCACCCTTTTATTCAATACTTTTTGAAACCTCCATTTGCTAGTTTAACAGCTCTAAATGTTCTCCTATAATGCCTGATGAGGTTAGAGACACCTGACGAGAGATCAGAGACCATTCCTTCATCCAGAATCACTCCAGACCCTTTAGATTCACAGCTCCAAGTTGCTGCTTCTTCTCTTCAGTTCACTCATGTTCTGCAGGGTTCAGGTCAGAGGACTGGAATGGCCAGCAGAAGCTTGGTTTTGTGCTCAGTGACCCATTTTTGTGTTGTTTTTCAGGTTTGTGTTTGGATTATTGTAAGGTTCGAAGATCCAAACATGGCCCATTATAAGATTTCTAACAGAGTCAGTCACTTATTGATTTTTAATCTGTTGGTATTTGATCGAATCCATGATGCCATGCGTCTAAACAAGATGTCCAGGACCTCCAGCAGAAATATAGGCCCACAACATCAAAAATACAGCAGTATATTTCATTGTACACATGGGGTACTTTTTATCCCTGTGTTCACCAAACCCATCTTGAGTGTTTGCTGCTAAAAGCTCATTTTTTAGTTTCATCTGACCATAGAAGCCAGTCCCATTTGAAGTTCCAGTCGTGTCTGATAACTGAATATGCTGGAGTTTGTTTTTGGATGAGCGACGAGAATTTTTCTTGAAACCCTCCCAAAACAACATGTGCTGATGTAGGTGCTGTTTGACAATTTTTTTTAAGGTTTTCTGACCCCGAGACTCAACTATTTTCTGCAATTCTCCAGCTGTGGTCCTCGGAGAGTCTTTAGCCGCTCAAACTCTCCTTCTCACCGTGCATTAGGACGATATAGACACACGTCCTCTTCCAGGCAGTTTCCAAACATTTTATGTTGATTGGAAATTCTTAATTATTGCCCTGATGGTGGAAATGGGAATTTTCACTGCTCTAGCTCTTTTCTTAAAGCCACTTCACTAATTTGTGAAGCTCAATTATCTTTTGCTGTGTTACGGTGTACGCTAAATAAAGCGCACGACAAAGGAATGTCCACAAAAATAGAGTCTTTTAATAAAAAGACAAATCAAGAAACAGAAATCATCCAGGAGCAAGGAGTAGCAAAACACATAGAACAAATGATAGCAGACAAAGAAACGGGGGAGAACACAGGCTTTAAATACTCAAAGTAATCAAGGGGAAACAGAAACAGGTGTGCTAATTAACCAATCAGGGAACTAAGGAAACTGGGTCAACATGTGACATGCTGCACATCAGAAAAATATTCTTTGGTTTTTCTCATTGTGATGATGATTAAGGGAATTTGGGCTTTGTTTTCCCTCCTATTTATATTTCTGTGAAACAGGAAGCCATGGCTGGATAATTTCATGTTCATAATCACCCTGGAGTGCTCAACATTGTGAATATGAATGGGAATATACTTCAGAGATATTTTACTCATAAGAATTTCTAGAGGTGCCAATAATTGTGTCCAACATGTATTTGAGAAAAACATTTATTTCATAATGATATTTCCCCCATTTTAAATTCTTATTATCCAATGAAAGGTTAGATTTTTGTGAATTTTTTAAATAAAAGATCAAAAGGATTAACAATGCAGATTAATTTTCACAGCCTTCTTTGATCATATTTACCAAGATTATTTTTGGCCATGACTATATATATATATATAATTACATTGAAATTTACAAAATTAAAATTTTACAAAAATAAATAAATAATAATAATAAACAAATATATATATATATATATATATATATATATATATATATATATATATATATATATATTTAGTGTTAATTTAAAAAAAATATATATATTTAATATATTTTAGGATGGAACTTCCAAAATCAAAATAAATAAATAATTATAATACTATATCTTGCTTAATTATATTATTTGTATTTTGAAAATATTTTACAGTTTTTGCCTATTGCTTACACACTTTTTGCAGGATTTGGCTCATTATGTCAAAACTCTACACACAAGCCAATCAGACACAGCACTTGGAGATTAACAACTCACATCTATGCCAAAATGAAACACTGCAATCAAAACTTAACACTCCTTTCTAAAAATGAAATTTTTGCATCAAAACCATACAAAAAAAATAGAATCACAAATCATCAAATTTAGCAACAAAACAAAAGTAAAAAAACAAAACAATTACTGGATAAATTGGTATTGGGGGGGGGGGGGGCATATACTTGTTTTGTGTGTGTGTGTGTGTGTGTGTGTGTGTGTGTGTGTGTGTGT
>CM071960.1:27725556-27730556 GCA_036784905.1 Acrossocheilus fasciatus
ATTCAAATAGAATTTGGGGGGGGGGGGACTTTTTTATAACTTTAAATAAAATTGTTAAATTCATAAGTTGCATACTTTCAATTAATTGTGCTAAAATTAAATGTAGTTAAAACATCCAGAAAAAAAGAAAGAAAAATCCAGAAAAATTAAAGTGGAAAAAATAAAAGTTAATTTGGGAGTAAAATAAAAACAGGTCTCATAGAACCCAGGTAAAGTAAAGGATGATCCGTCTTATTATGCCTCAGTCGGATGTTACACGAGGCAACTTTTTGAGCAATTTTACCGGACAACTTATTTTTGAGCAGTGTTTCTTGGGCACCTTCCCGTTGAGAATGAGTGACAAACGTCTATCTGGATCATTTAGATTGGTTGTGGGCTCTGTGTCTCACCTGGTTGCCCGATGACAACAACATTGCTCAAAATGTTGCCCTGTGTATCATCAGCCTAAATGTTTCGTGTTTCTGTATAGTTGTGTTCTGGATTACTTGAGCTGCAGATGTTTGTGAAACACACACAGCTGTAGTTTGATCTGTGAACTCCACAGAGCGGTTCCTGGACTCGTCGGGGAGGAGAGTGACTCCGGGAAGCTTCCTGCCGTTCGGAGCCGGTCCGCGGGTGTGTGTGGGAGAGTCTCTGGCCAGAACCGAGCTCTTTCTGTTCGCCAGCCGCCTCCTGCAGCGCTTCCACTTCAGCGTCCCGCCGGGGGCTTCTCCCCCCGAGCTGCAGGGACGATTCGGTGTAGTGCTCCAGCCTCAGAGCTACAGCGTCACAGTCACACCACGACACTGACACACACACACACGCACACGCACACACACACACACACACACACACGCACGCACGCACGCACACACACACACACACACTAACTCTCTCTCACACACACACACACACGCACGCACACTCACACACAATCAGCACAATCAGTAATCAACCCAGTTAACAAGATAAGAGGTGTGTATATATACACAGCAGACTTACCTCTGTTCCTTGACAGTTTCCCAGCATCTCTCTGCCACCCCTTCTCCGCACTTACATCTATTCCTGTCCTAACCTGGGTTCGGGCCAAAGTTCCAAGCTCGGTGCCCTCCCCTCGGACAGCACGCCAAATACGCATAAACTTTATTCTATTTATTATATGTAAGTGTGAACTTGTGAAATGTCATTCTGTGTGATTTATTAAGTCATAAGTCACCTTTATTTATATAGCGCTTTTACCAATACAGATTGTGTCAAAGCACTTAACAGTATCAAATTGGAGGACAGAGTGTCAGTAATATATAATAAGATTAAACATTCAATTTTCAGTCAAAGGCATTTCATTATTGAATTCAGAGATGTCATTGTCTAGCTCAGTTTAGTTTAAATAGTATCTGAGCAATCAAATCGACGATAATCGCTAGAAATTAGGTGTCCCCAACTGAGCAAGCCAGAGGCGACAGCGGCAAGGAACCAACACTCCCTCTGAGACAGAATGGAGAAAAAAACCTTGGGAGAAACCAGGCTCAGTCGGGGGGCCAGTTCTCCTCTGACCAGACGACACCCACAGTTCAAAAGTTTCAGGTTCTAACGATAGTAGTATTATGTAGTTAGGTATTTTATTATATTTTTAGTTATATTTTTTAGTTTTAATGTATTTTAATCGAGGTCTCCGGGGGTCATCTGGGTGTCCTGGTCTCCGCTGATGATCAGGGCTGCAGACATCATCTCTTGGTGCTGATCCACCATCTGATCATAGGAAAGAAACAGACAAATATTAGCGTAGATGCCATTCTACTTACGATGTAACGAGTACACCGTGTGTTGTGGGAAGTGTTCCCGGTTCCGGTTGATCTAATTAATGCAGCCTAACAATCCTTTAACGGATTTGAATAATAGAAGCGTATTAGTGTGTTACGTGTACGCCAGCGTAAAGAGATGGGTCTTTAATCTAGATTTAAACTGACAGAGTGTGTCTGCCTCCCGAACAGTGTTAGGTAGATTGTTCCAGAGTTTGGGTGCTAAATAGGAAAAGGATCTGCCGCCCGCAGTCGTTTTTGATATTCTAGGTATTATCAAACGGCCAGAGTTTTGGGAACGCAGCGGACGTGGAGGACTATAATGCGATAAGAGCTCGCTCAAGTACTGAGGAGCTAAACCATTCAGGGCTTTATAAGTAATTAACAAGATTTTAAAATCTATCCGATGTTTGATAGGGAGCCAGTGCAGTGTTGACAGAACCGGGCTAATATGATCATATTTCCTGGTTCTAGTAAGGACTCTAGCTTCTGCATTTTGGACTAACTGTAGTTTGTTGATCAAGCGTGCAGAACAACCACCCAATAAAACATTACAGTAGTCTAGCCTTGAGGTCATAAACGCATGAACTAACATTTCTGCATTTGACGTTGAGAGCATAGGTCGTAATTTAGATATGTTTTTGAGATGAAAAAACGCAGTTTTACAGATGCTAGAAACATGGCTTTCAAATGAAAGATTGCTATCGAACAGCACACCTAGGTTCCTGACTGATGAAGAAGAATTTACAGAGCAGCCGTCAAGTGTTAGATAATGTTCTAGGTTGTTACATGTGGGGTTTTTAGGTCCGATAACTAACACCTCTGTTTTTTCAGAATTTAGCAGTAAAAAATTACTCGTCATCCAGTTTTTTATATCGACTATGCATTCCGTTAGTTTCTCAATTTGGTATGTTTCACCGGGCCGCGAAGAAATATAGAGCTGAGTATCATCAGCATAACAGTGAAAGCTAACACCATGTCTCCTGATAATATCTCCCAAGGGTAACATGTAGAGCGTGAAAAGTAACGGCCCTAGTACTGAGCCTTGAGGTACTCCATACTGTACTTGTGATCGATATGATACCTCTTCATTCACTGCTACGAACTGATGGCTGTCAGATAAGTATGATTTGAACCATGCTAAGGCACTTCCACTAATGCCAACAAAGTTTTGTAGTCTATTTAAAAGAATGTTGTGGTCGATAGTGTCGAATGCATCGCTAAGATCCAGTAGAACTAATAAAGAGATACAACCACGATCAGATGATAGAAGCAGGTCATTTGTAACTCTAATGAGAGCAGTCTCAGTACTATGATATGATCTAAATCCTGACTGGAATTCCTCACAGATATAATTTTTCTCTAGGAAGAAATATAATTGTGAGGATACTACCTTTTCTAGTATCTTTGACAGAAAAGGGAGATTTGAGATCGGTCTATAATTAACTAGGTCTTTGGGGTCAAGTTGTGGTTTTTTAATGAGAGGCTTAATAACAGCCAATTTGAAGGTTTTGGGGACATATCCTAATGACAATGATGAATTAATAATAGCCAAAAGAGGATCTATGACTTCTGGAAGCAGCTCTTTTAGTAGTTTCAATGGAATCGGGTCTAACATACATGTTGTTGGTTTAGATGATTTAACAAGTTTATACAATTCTTCCTCTCCTACAGTAGAGAATGAACGGAATTGTTCCTCAGGGGATCTATAGTGTGCTATCTGATGCGATACTGTAGCTGACGGCTGCAAGGATACAATTTTATCTCTGATAGTATCGATCTTGGAAGTAAAATAGTCATTACTGCTATGCTCTTGGGAAATGCCAACACCTGTTGATGCTTTATTTTTCGTTAATTTAGTCACTGTATTGAATAAATACCGAGGGTTATGTTTGTTTACTTCTAGAAGAGACGAAAAGTAATCAGATCTAGCAGTTTTTAATGCTTTTCTGTAGGATAGGGTACTTTCCCGCCAAGCTAAACGAAATACCTCTAATTTAGTTTTCCTCCAGCTGCGCTCCATTTTCCGGGCTGCTCTCTTTAGGGCGCGAGTGTGCTCATTATACCACGGTGTTGGACTCTTATCCTTAATCTTCCTTAAGCGTAAAGGAGCAACCGCATCTAAAGTGCTAGAAAAGAGAGAGTTCATAGTTCCTGTTACATGATCTAGTTGTTCTGAGCTATTGGATAAACTGAGGAACTGAGATAAGTCAGGAAGATTATTTATAAAGCAATCTTTTGTGGTGGAGGTAATGGTTCTACCATATTTGTAACAAGAAGTTGGCTTTACAGCTTTAGCTATATGGAATATACAGGAGACTAGATAATGATCTGAGATATCATCGCTCTGCTGCAAAATTTCAACCCCACTAACATCAATTCCATGTGACAGTATTAAATCTAGAGTATGATTTCGACAATGAGTAGGTCCTAACACATGTTGTTTAACACCAATAGCGTTTAAAATGTCTATAAATGCTGATCCCAACGAATCTTTTTCATTATCAACATGGATATTAAAATCACCAACAATTAGGACTTTATCTGCAGTCAGCACTAACTCCGATAGAAAATCAGAAAATTCTTTAATAAAGTCTGTATGGTGCCCTGGTGGCCTGTATACAGTAGCCAGTACAAACATCACAGAGGATTTATCATTAACGCTTGTTTCTTTGGATGACGTTATATGGAGCACCATTACTTCAAACGAATTATACTTGAAGCCCGACCTTTGAGAGATACTGAAAATATTTCTATAAATTGTAGCAACACCTCCCCCTTTACCTTTTGGACGCGGTTCATGTTTGTAACAGTAATCTTGGGGTGTAGACTCGTTTAAAGTAATGTAATCATCTTGTTTTAGCCAGGTTTCTGTCAGACAAAGCACATCTAGTTTATGGTCAGTGAACATATCATTTACAAAAAGTGCTTTTGAAGAAAGGGATCTAATATTCAATAAGCCAAGCTTTATCAAGTCTTTATCTGTATTATATTGTTTTTTTATTTGTTGAACATCAATTAAACTGTTACTATTACATTGGTTTGGATGTTTTCTGTATTTTCTAGTTCTTTTTCTAGTTCGGGGAACAGACACAGTCTCTATAGAGTGATATCTAGGTGAAAAAGTTTCTATGTGCTGAGAGTTAACTGACTTCTGTGACGTGAGGCGGCTAGCAGACGATCGGTTTAGCCAGTCTGTCTGCTTCCTGACCTGGGCTCCAG
>CM071960.1:27735556-27793056 GCA_036784905.1 Acrossocheilus fasciatus
TCAGTGTGAAGGTCTGGCTATGCGAGACTAAATTAATAATTAATTTCTTTTTTACTTTTGAATAGTAATGTATCAGTTTTCTCAAAAAAGAAACAGTTTTCAACATTGATAATAATCAGAAATATTTCTTGAGCAGCAAATCAGCATATTAGAATGATTTCTGAAGATCATGTGACACTGAAGACTGGAGTAATGATGCTGAAAATACAGATTTGATCACAGAAATAAATTACAGTTTAACAGATATTAACATAGAAAACAGCTATTTTAAATTGTAATATTATTTCACATTTTTACTGTATTTTTGATCAAATAAATGCAGCCTTGGTGAGCCGAAGAGACTTTTTTCAAAAACATTGAAAAAAATCATAATAATTCCAAACTTTTGGTAGTGTTTGACCCCTAGAACCAAAGATGAGGTCGCAGATTAATGTGTCTTCTAACGTCAGTCTGAGGGTTTCTACAGGGTTTCTCTCAGAACAAGACCTGCATACTCTTAACATCACACTCAGTCAGTTTCCATAGCGATGACGACTGTGTCAGTGGGCGGAGCCACTGATGAAACAGGCCACGCCTCTTTCCCACCCCCATCCACTCTGGCTCTGGCGGAACAGTCTGGACTATCATGAAGAGTGTCTCCTGTTCCACTGGCCGACTCCGCTGGTAAGTGTTCTCCTTCTTCTCCTTCTTCTTCTTCTTCATCGTCATCCTCCTCTTCACGTTCTACGCGGCAGCGGCAGACCTCGATGCCGGAGTCGCCAGTCAGCCGTCGCTGCTGGAAGTGCGTTTGGTCTACGTCCAGATCGCTCACGGCGGAATCACGGCGCTCTGGTTCAACGCCGGGAGAAAAGAGAGCAGTTCTGGGCGGAGACTGAGGGGGTGGGGCCTGTGCAGGCTCCTCCCTCTGAGCTACGTTATTCTGCTGCTCGGAACGAACACCAAGTGGGTCAGACATACAGAAGAGCTGGAGAGACGATGAGGAGGATGGTGGAGTCGGATGACAAAGGCTGGTGATATTCTTTGAATTTGGACTGTTAATGTTATTAGCGCTGTTTGCATCGCAGATATTGTTAGTATTAATAGTTTGGGATGCGTCAACTGTTTCAGTAACGTTATCTGTGCTACTAGTGATGTTCTTCACTGGTTTGTTGTTCCCCTTGGAATCCAGAGGGGCGGAGCTTGGAAGCTCCGCCTCCACGACCTCGGCTGTGCTTTGTGTTGGCGATTGGCCACCTTCATTGATTGGCGGTATGGGAATGCACTCGGTGTGCATGATTGCTGAGTGGGTGTGGCCAGGCTCGCAGAGGGAGGGTGTGGAGGCGTGGCTAGTATCAGTTTCGTCTGTGAGTTGGGCTGAAGAAGGGGATGAGCTACAGGGCGATGACGGACAGCAGGAGTCGCAGGAGCAGCTGGTGTAGTTGTCAGAGCTCTGCGATGACAGCATGTGACTCGGGCCGGGGTGGGCGGAGCCTCGTGGGTAGGCAACGGAGCTGTAGGGAGGGGGCGGGGTGCTGGGTTGGGCTGCTACTTCCTCATAGGACGGCAGTTTGAGTGAGGCGAGGAAACCTGCCAATGAGAACTCAAGATTATTTTTAAGTTTGTGTGTTTTCATTTAGACTCTAAATCATGGATTCTAGAGTTAGCGGTGTGCAAGGCACTAATTGAATTGTCTGATTTAATTAGCATTTCTCTAACAATTCAGACCAATTCTGCTAAACAAATGTAAACTTAAATTTATTTAAATGTAAAAATAACATGAAATAAAAACATTTTAAATAAATTTGAATTAAAAAAAAAAAGAAAAAAAGATTTATATTGTGTTCTATTTTAATGAACACTGTCTTTTTAAAAAAATGATTTTAGAATTGAACTTTAATTCATCACATTTGTGGGTAAGTACAAAAGTATTTGGTAAAAACCAAGGTACTTGTTTTATATAACTAGCTTCTGTTTATTAAATTATTTGTATTATTTATTTTTCTCTTGTGCATTTCAGAAAAGAAGCTTGGTTACTCATTTATTTATATGTAGTTTATGCTAAACTTGGTACTGTGTACTTGAATATTTAATGAATAATGAATATTTTGGCTTTATGACTTTGGGTAAAATCGTTTTGGGTAAAAGTTTCTCCTAAATGAATTAATGTAAATAAGCCCTTATAACCTTTTTTTTTCATGATCTGAGCACAAATATTGTATCTGCTGTATGTCAGGTTTTGATTAAATTGTTTTATTCTCTACAAATGAAATGAAAAACAAAACAAAAAAAATTCACTTTCTCCACAAGTGTTACGAGAGTCATAATTCTGATTCTCTCTTTTCTTTTTTGTGTTTCTTTAGAGGTGTACACGCACCTACTAATTTTTTGTATGTTTTGCAGGTCGCTATGACGGTATTGAACACTGAGAAAAGTGGATGAAGCATTGTGCAAAAGAAGAGAAAAAAAACTCAAGATAAAGTGAGTAGTACTCAACAAGTTATGTTATATATATATATATATATATATATATATATATATATATATATATAACATTTAACCCTGAGATTTCCAAATATAGAGCAAACTGTTCACTAGATTTTGCATTTAAGAATTTTATCACTAATTACTATACTATATCATGACATGCCAGCAAATATATCTAAATAAGAGCTTTCTAGTAAGTGTGATTATGTTAAGAGTGAGTGAAAAGTGTTCTTACTGAGGTCAAACATGGATGACGGGTAACTGCAGGCTCCGTGATAAGCCATGAGGTTGATCTCCCTCTGTCTCTGCTGCTGCTGGACGCGCTGCTTCGCCTGCCGGTGACGATACGCGCAGCAGCAGCTGAACAAGATGAGGACGCTCCACAGCAGCCAAAACCCTGAAACACATGCGAGACGCTTACAGAATAAATGCAGAATGCTAACCATTCATTTAGTCAAGCTATTTTAAATTAACTTTAAATGTGGTTTGCATGATTTTTGTCATTGCATATTGATGACACACAAACTGAATATGTTCTGTGACATTTCGTGCACATATTGTAGGCTGTATTTTTTGCTTTACTTATTCAAACGGCAGTGAAACTAAGTAAGTTTGGAAATTATGGATATGATGATTTACGGTGGTTGTTTTCAGTATGTTTTTTTTCTTCATACAGCTCTTTGGTCTACCTTTGAAAGCGCTTTATAAATAAAGTTGAGTTAATCAAATGGTTTCTTTTAAACCAATAGTTGAGCACAATGGTCGATTGACAGGTGAGTAGGCGGGTATACAAGAGCAGACAAATTCACATTCAAAGAAATTGTAAGATTCTGGGCCATTTTGCTTCTATAACATGGCTTTTTTCTTAGTAAAGAAAACATCCTAAATGCACATTTAAGTGTTTATTTTATTGCACTTTATCTATTTGCATCTGTAGATTCCAATTACAATACATTTCTTTAAAGAGTTTTTTCTCCACTTCAGCAGCACTTACAAACATCAAAACTTACAGTTTTATTCCACTCTATATTCTGAAGGTTTTTATTGAGGGGTTTGTTCATATATCATTTACCTGACTTTATTATTGCACTTTATGTATTTGCATAGATTTCAATTATAACACATATCATTAAGCATAGTTTTCTCAAAAAGTTTTTTCTCCACTTCAGAATAATTTACATACACAAAATTTTACAGTATTATTCCTAACAAAATTCTGAAGGTTTTTACCGAGGGGTTTGTTAATATATCATTCACATTGGTTTATATGACATATTATTCCTAAAAACATGGTGAAAATTATTTTTTTCTGTCTGTTGACAGAATTTTTTGATTTATGGAGTGACCCAAAATCCAAAATCCCTTCTATAAAAACCTTTAACTCTAACATGTCAACAAAATTCAACAAAAATTTTAAATCTGACTTTATCCAATATTCAGATTTATTATGGTATACAAACTAGTGCCCATTAAATTAGATAATGCATCATTTGCATATTTCAACATAACATTTAAAAAAAAAATCTGTAATACAAAACAATTGTCTTGATTTACTGTATAATTTAATATTATTTAGGTATAATTTAAGCATGATAATATCAATAAGTAAGAATTTTTGCCTTGTCCTAAAGGAACTTATCACCCAAGGTTCGAAAGAAAAAAATATTTCAAACAGGTTTGGAACGAGGGTGAAATGACAGTGAGTAAATGACTTCATTTGCATTTTTAAGGAGTGTTATAAGTAATATTAGTTATAAGCGTGTGTATATGCGGAGTAAACTGCTGGACTCACACCACAGCTCATAGTAGTAGGTGCAGCAGCCCGTCTCCTGGCAGCAGTGGCCGGTCTGGCAGAGGTAGCCGCTGGCGCTGTTGGTGCCGGGACAGTAGCGCGGGCTGCCCAGGAGAGGCAGCGTCCCTGAACTGTGGTACTCCATGCCCTGCAGCAGGGCGTGGCGCCACCGAAACACTCGCTGCTCCTCTTCCTCCAGAACTGCTGCTATGGCCACACCGCTTGAGCCTTTCAGGAGCAGATCAGAAGAGAGAACGCCACTTTGAATGAGTTCATAGAAAACACGATCTTTAGATTTTTAAAATCCGACCTCATGTACTTTAAAGTGCCCCTATTATGGGTAATGAAAGGTTCATATTTTGGTTTTGGGAGTCCCCAACAACAGATTGATATGCATGCAAGGTCAAAAAACACTTTCATTGTCTTATAATATGCATTTATTTTTTCCTTACTTGCTCAACGACTTCCAAACGATTTGCTCAATGATTAATTTTTCCAAACCCCTCCTTTGCGTGACACTAATCTGCGGTGATTGGTCGATTGGTCACATTTTCATTGCATCTCGCCTGTAATGTCTGATAAAGCAGTGTTTGTGAGTGCAGTGCTGCTTTGTGTACAGCGTTACCGGGGAAACAGCTATTTAGTGGCAAAGAATGAATTTGCATTTTCATTCAGACCAACAGGAAAATACCAACAAGTGGGCGGGCAATATGCTAATGTTTCATGTTGAGGTCAACATGAAGCGCTTGGGATTCGTTTTAAAAATGACTCGTTTCAATGATTCAGAGTCGACTTCTTTTGAGAGACAATAACTTTATACACGGTGCACTTTCAGATTTAAAAGTTTGCAGGATGTTTTCATTCACTTAGAGCTGTGTTACACACCACATGAAAGCTCATTTTCAAAAATCCATAATAGGGGCACTTTAATACATGTTCCTGTTCTAATTATATATGGCTGCGTTTACACTTGACACTAACATGCGATCCGATCAAGCAGATCGGATCATCAATCAATCAGGACTTACACTTGGCAACATCAGCTGACTTCTCTATCTGGATAACCGATCGGATCTGTCTGCAGAGAATGGCCCAGTGCATAGTCTACCTGAAGTGGTGGGTTTTCTTCTGAAAACCATTTTCAGTCGCGGGACATTTTACAAATCAAAATAAGTGTCAAGTCTCACTAGCGCTCCACAGCTTGGTGTTCTTCATCTCTCTTCTGACAGTTCGGGAGAGAGGGGGCAGGTTTTGCTTGACGTCAACCTGCGAATGCAGACATGACGGCTGGATTGCGTTTACATTACACTGAGATCCGGGGCCAGTTGCATAAACTTAGCCACCATGTTAAGACTATGAACTAGTTTGACCAACTAGCAGTTGCCAAGGGGTAATCAGTCTTACTTTTCCAAAACAAATTAGACCAATCTACCTTTTCATAACTGAATTTAAAAAGTTATGACCAGTTTTGAAGAAAAAAAATTAGAAAAACTTGTCTTTTCAATGTGTATGTGGACAATATCCGGATACAGGTCGCATGTTAATGCCAAGTGTAAACGCAGCCTAGCAGCAGTTAGCGTGACATAGCGTGAAACCATGCTTATTTCATCCCAATGGAAAGCATATTTGCATTGTCTGAATCATTCCCTATCCCTATATAGTGCACTACATGCCATTCACGTACAGAAAATACTAATTCTGTGAACAAGTGGCCGATTTCAGACGCAGCTTCAGCATCTATTTAGTGCAGGGGGCGGGACGCTTTGTATTCTAGAGAGCATTTGATTGGACAGAATGTATGATGAGAAGCTGAAGTGCAGGGTGATGTCATCAAAATCATTGATCCATTTTGGCAGAAGTGAGAGCCTGTAAATTTTGAGTTCTGGCATCTTGTTAATATGAATTTTGTCATTGTTTTGGAGCACACTGGCTTATGGATAATCTTAAGGCTAACATATGTAACTTAAACTTACATATTTAACATAAACTTCAATTTTGATTTCATTGGGACTTTAATATACTGTATTACTTTAAAAAAAAAAAAAACATAACCATACAACCATAAAATGGGTTGTAAACACTGTTCGTCTAGAGCCGAATATAATATAATATAATATAATATAATATAATATAATATAATATAATATAATATAATAATATAATATTACATTACATTACATTATTTAGACATATTAGCATGATTTCAGTTACAGATAATACTGTAACACTGTTATAATAGGAACTAAGCTAAAACCATAAAAATGTTTTGCAAAAATAAACATTAACTGAAATAAAATATTTAAAATATATATTTTTTTTTTCTTTATCATTTTTTTTTCATCTAGGCAACATTTCTCATATTTCTCATTTTCATAGTTTAAATTGATGTAAAATAACTAGAATTAACTGTAAACTGTAAACATAAAAAAGAGGCAAAAACACAATTAGCTACATTGTAATACTTTAAATAAGATTCCATTTGTTAACATTAACTACATGCAACTACAATGTTAACACAAACTAACAATGAAAAATGCTTCTAAACAAGCATGATAATTTCAACATTTACAATTATGTACAATACAAAATTGTACAATGTACAATGAACAGTTTTATTAACTAACATAAAAGATTAATAAATAACAAATGCATTGCTTATTGTTAGTGTTAGCTAATGCATAACTAATGTTAACTAATAGGGCATTATTGTAAAGTGTTACCAATTACTCCAACTTTAACTAAAATTGAAATGAAAACAGAAAATATGAAGATAAAAACAAAATATTAATAAAAACAATACTGGTATCTCAATGATACTAAAATAACACGGTAGTGTAGTGGACAGTGACAAAAATGATTAATTGCAAGGGTCAAAGAAAATAGTCATGCAAAACTAAATTATTTAGCTTTTTGACATTATGACAGGACTTATCTAACACACGTGTTAAGCTTGTTGTTAGTTCCTTTACCTGGTGAAGGACACAGGTGTCCATATATGCTGTCATGATCATCTACAAACCAGAACAAAGACAATAATAATCAACCATAGATGATATTAACCTCCTTTTATCCTCAGCTCTGATCTTATAAATAGCGTTTTAAAACATGTACGAGAGATGCATGCGACAAATTATGTGTTATATGTGTAAGCTGTTATTGGACCTGCATGGAAAAAGAGGCCGACTATAAATGTTACTCTAAATTAAACCAATGCATGCACTCAAACTTTGAACATTAAAGCAACAAATGTTTCTGTTTGCATATGAAAAGGATTAAACAGGCCCAAGCAGATGCATTAGACATAGTAATATGCATAGTGTTGCGCTTTAGTTTAGTGGTGCTTTATGCACCCGCAGTAATAATAATCACACAGTTGCATCGATTATATAAATGCACCGACCGTGTTATTGTAGCAAACGGCCTGTAATGAAGTCGCTGTGCGTTCTGATTCGCTCATTTCTTCGGATTCTGCACCGACTGTCTCTCTTCGTCCGCCATTTCCACCAGCTTCAGCCGCCGCATCACAAACGACAGGCGGCCGCACGCGCCGTGATATTTCACCGACAAAACGAACCGCACGTTAAAAGCTTTGCTGCTTACCTATGTGTTATACTCAAATACATCATCTCATTTTTACAACAGACGGCGCAGGGATGCAGACATAATGCCAGGAACGTTTATCGGATCTTACGCTGATTGGCTGGAGGGGGAAGGATGCGGGCCAATCAGAGCAGACGAGCGTTTCTCCTAGCAACAGCTGAAGAGGGTGAGACCGCAGATCAACAGCGACTGAAAGCATCAGACGTTTTAGCTTATTGTATGGAAATATAATATTGTTTATGAAACATATGCATATAAAGTGTTTTTATAGCTATATTATAATTATAATTGCTATAATATGTTTGCTGTGATTCAGAGACATACCATACGCAAATGTAGGCTAATATCTGTATATATAGGCCTATATATTAAATATGCATATGAAATATATTGTCATATAAAGAATGAAACATATGAAAACTGTAAAAACGGTAGGAAATTGGAACAATTCCATAGAGGCCCTATACAAATGTATATGTTTTTGTAGGCTGTGTGTAATAGATTTTTGGACATAATGTCATGTAGCCATATCTATGATCTATGAAACGCATCAGTACATGTTGATATTATATAGGCTAAGGAAATATGAAAGATAGGCATCTATTTAGAAAAGTATTATACAAACATATAGGCCTATATAGCCTACACGTGCTTTTGTACGACACCTATGTTTAATAAAGTTGTATATAAATATCTGACATTGCTATACCATATGCATATACATGTTATATGACTTATATAACTATGCCTATAATACCATATAGAAATCAATTGCTACTAAAACCATGTGAAAATTTATCATAAAGATTATATACGTATAGACCTTATCTTGGGTAGCCTATTTTATATATGTTATAAACTTATATCTTCGTCTACCCATTTATGGAGAGAGACATACTATGTAAAAACTGTATATTGCCTTAGTAACGCATTGGTATAAGGCAATATACAGTGGCTTCACATTTTCGTGGATATAAATAGCCTACATAGGCCTATTTGACAAATATATATATATTTATATTTAATATATTATATATATATATATATTTTTTTTTTTAAACAATGGAATATCTACAGATTTATGTGTTTTATTAGTAAGTGTCAAGTATTTTATAAAATAATTAATTTTAAAATGTTTTGTTTTTATATTTGTTATCTTTTTTTAATCGAGTTCAAAAAAAGACCGTTGGGGCAGAGTGTCGTCGCGCGCCTTTTTTTGTCTGTGAGGAATCGCGTAAACGCGACCGTTTTCCTCACTTTTTATGTTTAAAAGTGAGGTAGAAACTCTAGGAAAACGATAAATGTCATGTGTTTGTGAGTTCATGCAGGTGAGCCCAAAAGTATCAGCTGTATCGGTTGAAAATATTATTTTTTGTCCGTGTGAAATGAGTGCCATCTGCTGTATAGAGCGGATTAGCTTCTGAATATTTAATTTATTTCAGAACAGGAAGGTGTGCAGTAGGCCTATTCATAAAATAACGTCCATATCTCAAAAAGATGGTATATTTAATGTTTAAATTCTGATAGCTGTACTGTAAGGTGCTTTCATATGGCAGGTGCTTTCATATGGCGGAGACATGTGCAGGTATGAAACATATAAAATATCGAGCATTGGCAGTGTAGCAATGTATTTTATAATCACACGTTTTAGTATTATGAAGAAAGAATTGAGCAAAGATGTTTTGTGAAAGTTTGTTTAAATACAGCCCTGTTTTCTGTTCTTGTTTTCTGTTCTTCAAACATTCTAGAAGGGAGAGATGCAGATGAACACAGAGTTCTGCACATATTTGGCACATATCATAAACACCTGGGATGATCACATGACAGGAAGTGATGTCATCAAGGGTGTGGTAAGTGTCTCCACAGAGGGAGCAGCAAACAATGATAGTGACCCTGATGGAGAGAAAATCAGACCTAAACACATAATGATCGCAGTCATTCTCAAGATAGATCATGAAAAAATCACGCAAAAGTCGTTCTACATCATTTCCACTGCACTTTAATATGTAAATGTTGATGACTTTTGCTGACACTAACAGACACGAAACATACCATTTGACACCTAAAGAGAAAAGATGTAGTAATAAGAGTCTGTCTCAGTCTTAGTCCATTTGCATTTTTGTCATTAGCTTTAAAGCTTGTATTAAATGTGCACAATCCTATCTAACTCTGCAAATGAACAAACTAAAGGTTTCATCTGTTGGCCACTAGAGGGACTCATACAGACCTGTTTTATGAGTTATTTTTACTTATTTGAGTTGCATCTTACAGCTCTGTGAAATCAGTTTGTTGATTCACTGAAGAAGAAAAAAAAAGCAATTTATTTGTTTTGCATTATTTTAGATTATTGGTATGTTTCAAGATTATGATACATTTGCAAAAACAATGGCACAGTTTGCTAGTCAGATGTACATTGAGCCCATATTTGTGACATATATGATACATTTACATTTAAATGTACATTTATGCATTTGGCAGACAATTTTATCCAAAGCGACTTACAATGCATTCAAGGTACACATTTATATTTTCCTTTACGAGTTCCTTGTGAGTCGAACCCATGACCTTGGCATTGCTAGCACCATGCTATAATGTTTAAACTACAGAAAATATGACTAGGGCTGTACAGGGCGACATATATGCAACATATATATGTGCCACAAAGAAATCGGTCTGTGCAATGAATACATTTACTACATAGCACACATGTGATTCAGTTTTTGAGTTTAAAAACCTGTTTTCCAACAAAGAGAGCATTAAATGACATGTTTTTAATCCAGATTTGCTTAAGAATTTGGCAGAAGTGAAGGAGAATGAGAGAATAAGTCAGAAATCATTATTTTATAGTATTCTGTACAGTGATAAAGGCAATGTCGATTGCATTAAATATACTTTATTTTATAAAAATAGCAGCGATGCTTAATAAACAGATAAACCATTTATTGTCACGCTCATATGTTTATTGTCTTCATGTTTCATTGGTTAAAACATTTCAGTTTTCTTATTCAGCTACAGCGATAGATGGAAAAAATAAATTACTATCACTGATTTTTAATAAAAAAAATATTTTATAATAAAACCTTACACCTTTTCTAATAATTTATAGTTATAAACCCTATAAAATAAATGTTTTATGTAAAATATTATATTATATTCTTAAATACTAAATATTTTGTTTAATGTGTTTATTTAGTAATAATAATCATCATACTTATTATTAGTTATATTGATATATAAACGATATATAAACAACATTTTTGGCCAAATTGTGCAGCCCTACAAACATGCACAACAAACCTAGTGTTCTAGTATTTTTTTGGCCTTTGGAAAATGTTTGTGCGAAAAGCTTTCTTGATGTTATGTGTCTGTATGGAACAGTGACGTGCCTGTTTAAGTGATGAACTGCACTACTTGTGTTTGTTTTTAGAGATTGTAACAGGTGTTTTATTTTTGTGCTACAAACTGTGCAAAATAAAGTTAACATACAGCCCTGCCTCTTTCTCCGGTCAGCATTTTGAACAGAGAGGCAGAACTTATCAGGATGTGGTGACTGTGGCATAAACAGAAAAACCTCTTATACTTCTCTTTTTTTCACAGATGACACATCAAATGTCCATCAGTGGAAGAAGAGACGGAGAGACGTGCAGAGGGTCATGGCTTCAGATGTGATGTGCTTGTGTGTTTTTCTGCTCTGCTCTGGACTTCAGTTCACAACAGGTACGACTGAACAACAGCACGAGTGACTTCAGACGCTGATTTACATCAGATAATGAAACGCATTATATCTCCTAGTTGTTTCTGTTTCTGCAGCACTTCTATTTGTTGTCGATCTTTTTATCTATTTTCTGCTAGAATGGAGTATATCAACCTAAGACAATGAGAATTCATGTTATGTGTGTAGATTATTGAATTGTTAAAGAATTTAAATTTGACACAGCTACTGAAAGAGCTTACAAACGGCTGAGACAAGAAACGCTAGATGCCATCTGTTAGGATGTACACATGCCGACGCGCGGCCGCTGGAGGAGTTTCTCAGCGCGGGTTTCCCTCGAGATCCGGGCGTTTACACTCCTTGTGGGGAAACATCGATGGTACAGCATTTGGTTTAAACCTATAGTTATATCCATCGCCACTGTAAGCTCTTTCAGAAGCTGTGGTCATCATATCAGTATTTTATTTTCCTAGTTGTCTATTCCTAGTTGTGTTGTGGTAAAAATAGCAACAGATAGCGCTAGTAGCTCACGGAGTGCAACCATTTTACATCATCAGAAAAATGGCGCCCCCATAGTTCAAAATATGTATAAAACAATGTGATTTGTTAAAATAACACAAATCCTTAATGGGTTTTTTACTACATATTTCAGTAAGAGACATAATTTACGGTATATTAAGCCATACAAGTCTTAATACCAGGGATCCCTTTAAGGCACAGTCTTAACATAGAGGCTAAGTTTATGCAACTGGCCCCTCAGGCCTTAAAGTCATAAATGCATAATGTTCTGCGCCGCAAAGAATAAATATCTGCAGTATTTTTGTTTTCCAATTCAAATACCTAAACATCCTTGTTTTTTGAAAAACTGAACAAAATGAAGTAAATTTGTTTAAAACAAGAATAAATATCTGTCAGCAGGTATAAAAATTAGTTTTTCCTTTGAATGAAGTAGATTTTTCTGACCTCATTGACAGCTATTTCTTCTTGTTTTAATCATAAACTCACTTAATTTAGAACAAGACAAAAAGTACTGATGCTGAACAGCACTTTGTGCTTTGATTTCAGAAGGTACAGTAAAAGTGTCCATATTCTAGATAATCTATACTCTTTATTTAAGATTAATTAAAAAAGAATGGAAGTTGTATTTTCAGACTGTTTGCTAATACAACTCATTGTGTGCTACTTTTTACATTTAGAGAACATAATGACGTTTTGTGTTTCCTTCAGTTTATCACTTACATTTTCTTTACTTGGTCTTAAAAACTCTTAAATTTATCTTAAAACCTGCAGAAACCCTGTTAATCTAAAGATGTGAGACTAAAAAGAGTTAGTTGATGTAGTTTAATGCAGTGGGGAAAAAACTTGTTTTAAGCATAAAATCACTTAATTTTGACACATTTCAGATAACTTAATATAACTCAATATAAGTTATGACTTAATATTTTGCTTCTGAAATAAGTACTGTATATTGATTTGGATGTAGGATTTAAGGTTGTCTGTGTTTTTGTAGGTTGTAAAGTGTTTCAATCAATGGTCAGTTGTTCTTCAGGAGAGTCTGTGCTGCTGCCCTGCAGGGGTATAAACTCACAGCACACAGGAGTCCAGTGGTGGATCTGTGATTCTCAGACGCACGCTCCTCAATACTCAGTGTATCCAGCGGATGATGTTAAGGGTCAGCGATACAAAGACAGAGTTCAGACTCACGGGAATCTCTCGCTGTCCATCACTCGACTCACTGTAGACGACGCAGGAACATATTGCTGTGAAACAACAGACACTAAAGAAAAGAGCCATGTTCAACTAACTGTTGAAGGTGAGGAACGTTTGATTTCATAATAATACAAACCAAACATAGGATGCTTATGGCGAGATACCACAAAAACTCCTATCAGTCACTTTTGAGATTTTGGGTTATTTAGCTTTTCATAAAGTGTTGTTTTAAACAAGTGGAAATACAGCATACAAAAAAGTGTTTCCTCTTCTTCTAAGTGTTCATTTTATTGCACTTTATCTATTTGTGTCTAGATTTTAATTCAAATCCATTTCTCCAGCAGCACTTAAGCACTTACACACCACACTTAACAGTTTTATTCCTATCAATATCCTGGAGGGTTATTGTGTGTGTGTGTGTGTGTGTGTGTGTGTGTGTGTGTGTGTGTGTGTGTGTGTGTGTGTGTGTGTGTGTGTGTGTGTGTGTGTGTGTGTGTGTGTGTGTGTGTGTGTGTGTGTGTGTTTTATGGACTGATAAATAGAGAAATCCTACTAAATCAAATCTGAATTTTGAACCTTTTGGCTTTATCGAATGTTCACATTTATGCTTGAAAATTATTGTAAATTAGTACAGTTAATTAGATAATGCTTCATTTGCATATTTAAATATAACGTTTCAGAGAACTTTTAATACAAAAAAGTTTGCAATTCTTAATTGAGTCAATCAACTGGGGAAGTGTGTGAGATTTTTTTTTATACCAGGGTGTCTTAAAATCAGTGTTTTGGTTTGTGTCTGTTACTTTGTGTGCGTGTGTGTTCTCACTTTTATAATTTGCATTTATTACTTTTATATATCACGTTCATGTACATATCACAAGTTTTGAAGACTGTAGGTGTGTGTATGAAGTACATAGTTTAAATTGTATTAAGTATTTTTTACTGTGTTGTAATGTCAGATACAGTATATTATCATTATGTATATATATAATCAGATATATTAATCTGTTTTGTGTCTGCAGGTTGTTCTATATCAGGGAATGAAGGATCAGTGAAGATCAGCAGATATTCAGGGGACTCTGTGTTTCTGTCGTGTTTGGTCAAATGTAGCAGCCGTCATAAACCAGATTCAGAGTTCAGATGGAAATTACCAAACAACAGAGAAATAAAGCAGTCCATTAACCCCACTGAACTCCATCGACTCTATCAGGGCAGATTTCACATGTTTAATATAAGTTCAGGAAACCTCTCTCTGCTGATTTCTGACCTGACTGAGAAAGATGAAGGACTGTATTCCTGCTGGAGTAAAGAGAATCAACACAAGAGCTTCACTCTCGCTGTTACAGGTACAGAGTTCTCACTTTAACAAGTTATTTAGGTTGAAACGAGATGGGGGCTCGAGACCCTGCGCTTTTTCAAAATTATTCAAAAGTGCCCCTCTCAGACAAATAGCAATGATACTGTAGTCAATAAAACAAAATGCATTTGAATTATAATTAACGTGACAATGTGCATAAAACGGTAACTAATCGCTCAAAAGTCGGAATATTCCTGTTTATTTTTACATATCTGTCAATCTGAGGCGTTGCTATGGGTTTCGTGTGTTTTGCTCCACTGATATTCCACAGTTTGTTCAGAAACCGAGGCTCTCGAGCCATATATGGTTGAATAGATCTGGAATAGATCGATGGAAGTAAAAAAAAATAAACCAAATGATATTTTAAACTTTTTTTCATCAATAATCAAAAGTTATTGTGTCCATTTATTCAAAAATCCATATATTGTATATTTTAGAATATTACATAATTCATCAGTGCCTGTTTGTCATGTATAGTAGCTACACCAACCAATCATGATCTGACACATTTCATTGGACAATAATGTGAAGTGGAGCAGTCATTTTCCGTTCTTATTCATAAATTGGTTGAAAATGACATGGACAGACGAGCTTATTTGTGGAGCGATCTGGATCTGTGGTTTTTCTCATTTTAATAATCAAATTACTCTGAGAAAATAGATGTTTAATGACTATAAAAGCACGGCACAAAACCGCGCAGCGCCAAAAGTCACAATAATGGTAATCAGTATTCAGTTCACTTATGTATGATGCACCATTTACTATTTCATGAAACTATCATAGTTAATGAAGTCCAAGTGCCACATACAGGCCTATTATGTGAAGTGTAGGCTGGTGAAATGGTGACGTGAAAGGATTTTATTATTACCACTTTTGATAATTATGCAGCATTATGAAAGTGTCTTACTCTCATCAAACCTGAATTGAATTGATCAAAAATACAGATCAAATTGTGAAATATTATTACAATTTAAAAGAATGTTTATCTATTTGAATATACTTTAAAATATCATTTATTTCTGTGATCAAAGCTGTATTTTCAGCATCATTACTCCAGTCTTCTGTGCATGATCCTTCAGAAATCATTCTAATATACTGATTTATTATCAATATTGGAAACAGTTATGCTGCTTTTTTTCTTTTTTTTGTAACCCGTGGTTCATTGATAAATAAAAAAATTAAAAGAACAGCATTTATTCAAAATAGAGATGTTTTCTAACAATATCAATCTTTACGATCACTGTTTCTATCAATTTAGCAAATCTTTGCTGAATGAAAACTAATTTCATTAAAAAAAAATTAAAAATACTAACCTCAAACTTTTCAACGTATATTGTAACAAAAGTTATATTTTAAATAAATGCTGTGCTTTTTAAACTTTCTATTAATCAAAGAATCCTGAAAAAAGTGTCACAGGTTTCCAATATTGACAATAAATCAGAATCCATAACAAATATTTCACACTGCTCACAGGCTGCACATTATCAGAGACTGGACAGAAACCTAAAGCGAAGTACACGGGTGATTCTGTGCTTCTGTCCTGCTCATGTGAAGACCCAAACACCAAACCTGAGGACTTCAGATGGACCCATGTAGAGTCCAGTGGGACTGAAGTGTCCAATGAAACTCCACGGTTTAAAGACAGAGTTCACATGTTTCACAAGACGACTCCATCAAATCTGTCTCTGTTGATCTCCAACCTGACTGAAGACGACCAGGGCACTTACAGATGCACAGTTAACAACAAAACATCCGCTGACACCAAACTCATCATTAAAGGTGAAGCTGTTGTGTTTAAATCAGCTCAATCACTCACTCACTCAGTTTGGCTGGTAATCTGTTAATGCATGTTTTTGTCAGTGTTTCTTGAGTCTCTCTGTCGTCCTGCAGGCTGTGTTTTATCCGAACATCACATCACCAAGAGCTCATACGCAAGAGGATCCACGACTCTTCCATGTTCCTGTGAAGATCCCAAATCCAAACCAGAACACTTTGAGTGGAAGCGTGCGGCTGTGAATGAGACGCTGGTTTCAGACGCCGAGCAGATCAACGGCCGATTCCAGATGATCAGAGATTCTCCTCATAAGCTCTTCTTACGGATCTCAAACCTGACCGAGACTGACGGAGGAGTGTATGTGTGTTCAGTCAACGGCAAACAATCCAGACGCGTCACTCTCACTCTTACAGGTAAAACACCTCCGATTACTTTCAGATGAAACCGAAATGATTTCAGAGATACAATGAAGTGACTCTCTCTGAGCTTGACAGCGTTACATTGAGACACTGAATAAAACATCTGAGTTACTGTGAACATAAATGAGGACATTCATGATGGTGAACTAAATTTGTGTGTGTGTTCTCAGATTCTGCTGTTATAAATGCTCTTGAACATCAATACTATCAGATATTTCTGGTCTCTCTGCTCTGTCTGATGCTGCTGCTGGTGGCTGGATTCATCTGCTGGAGATTTACAAGACATAAGGACACAAACACCGTGGACTGTGAGAACCATCAGCTGTGCTTTAGATTGTACTGATGGTTGTTTAAGACAAAGCATGGAATAAATATCTGGATTCCTTCTTAATTTACAGCAAGGAAACAAAGGAGAGGAAGCCAACTGATCCAGAGCCCAGACGACGAGGTAATCTATTCATGACTAACATTGAACATATTTATAACCAGATTATGAGTGAGAGAGTGTAACTGTGTTACGTGTGTGTGATCTCTGCAGGATGATACGTACACATCTGTAGTCTACGGTTCATCTTAGAGACAAAAAAATCCCTGCAGATGAACTCAAGCACTGAAGAGGCCGCTGCAGAAAGATAAAAACACACATTTTCAACTTTCCCTGTCTGTACACACACTGTGTTTCTATCGTTTTCACTCCCACTCACTTTTGCTGTATAATAAATGAATGATATTTTCTAATTATTACCGTTACTGGGCAATTACTAAATTGTGTCTTCATGAACATGTAAAATTGCATTCATGCATTGTGAAGACATATTTTAGTCATGTTTATTCAGTGTTATTTTAACATGATTAATATACTATTATAATGTTTGAATTTTTATATATTGTTTTTATTTTTAGTTAAAGTTTTAGTAATTTTGATTTAGCTATTATTGTTATTAATAGTAGTAGTTTTTGTTTTCTTTAAATGTCTATATAGTTTTTTTATTAGTTATTATTTTAGTTTTAGTTATTTTAGTACATCAACTCAACTATGAAAATGAGAAATGCTGCCTTGGCAACTTGCTGAAATAAAATAAGTTTTTTTTTTACATTTAATATAAAATAAGGTTGTTGTTTTTTTTTCACTTTTTGTTTCAGTTAAAATTGACTTTCAAGTAAAATATGTTTTTATGGTTTTATTTTTAGTTGATAATATTGTATACTGTATACTGATAATATTGTTTGTAGCTAAAAAAAACAAAAAAAACAATTAGGATTAGCATTTTCATTAGCATCTCAGACTTTTGGACCCTATAATAATAATAATAATAATAACAGTAAGTAAGCAAGTATTTATTTATTTTATATTCTAATACAGTAGGGTCCAACAGTCTGAGACCAGTAATGGAAAAGTTAAATTTACTTTTTCATTACAAACAATATTATCAGCATATAATCTGAGTGAAAAGTGAAACTGAAACATTCAGTATTTGGTGTTTCTCTTTTTTATGTAAATAAATTAATATAATAAAGCCTTTTTAGGATCATTGGGATTTTTTGGAAGATGATAATTTTACAGAATTACTTTTTACTTCATCTTCTAGAGAAGAAAAAATGACTTCTGCGTGTTTGATCGCAGACTCGCGCGTTTCATGTTGTCTGTCAGACTCGCCACAGATGTGTCAAACAGCACTGAACAGAAAGAGGAATTAAACTTGCCTCCACACTCTTAAAAATAAAGGTGCTTGATGCCACAGAAGAACCTTTTTGTTTAAATGGTTCCATAAAGAACCTTTAACATCTGAAGAACCTTTCTGTTTCACAAAAGCTTCTTTGTGGCAAAAGAAGGTTCTTCAGATTATAAAAAGGTAAGAAAGAGATGATTCTTTTAAGAACCTTTGACTGAATGGTTCTTTGTGGAATCAAAAATGGTTCTTTTATGGAGTCGCTTGAAGAACCTTTTGAAGCACCTTTATTTTTAAGAGTGCAGTGCAGTGAACTAATTAAATTGAGTGAAAGTAATGAACGCCTATAAGCTTCAGCCATCTGAAGCAGCCATAGCATGCAAATTCAGCCACCTTGTGTTTTTCATATACAGCAGCTTCGAAAAAGGCATATTTTACTTTTTTTTTCTGTAATATAACTTCTAATGCCAACTGTCAAATATGACACTTACAAATTAATACAATTTATGAACGCATATAGAAAAGAGAGAAAGTAGGATTTTTATTCTTTGTTTTATTTTTTATTTTTACACGTATCTATTTAGTCATTTTTCCTGACCATCAATCACTTTTAATTCCAACTGGCAGGAAAACATGGTAAATTCGAACCATTTTTTACAATAAATAAAGTGCTGACAATTCATACAACTACGGGCCCCGCGTGTTGAGAGGGTTTCAATTAATATAGGCCTGTTACATTCTTCTTATTATTAGGACTATTATTATTATTAGGTTACTTTTATTATTAAATTAGCAACAATTTCATAGTGCATCACCGCATGACGCGCTGTGAGGATAATTAAAGTTAAGACTATTAACTTAGTCCTCATTGAAAATGTTTTTTTTTTTTTTTTACAACATTTCTAAAACACGCATTCAGTATAATGACTCAAATCACTGAAACTACAGTCTGAGCATCTAAATAATTTCCAGTTTGTGGATTTCTGTCTGTAGTGACTCATGTAAACCAATCTGTGTGCTTTTCCTACAGAGTGATGTGATTTATACAATAAATAAACTATCTTAAATATGCATGCAAATAATAGTGTTTTCTTATTTCTAAAAGTGTTCTGAGAATATGACGTTTAATTCTCTGTTCAGGACGGATGTTTTCACCCATATGCCAGAGTTACAGGTATGAAATATGCAAGCATTTAAAAACATTGATTATTGCCTCAGTCTCAAAAGAAAGTTTTGTTTTTGTTGCATATGCTGTATGTTAAGAGGTTTTAAAGAGTACAACTATAAAACACTAAAACTGTAGCTTCGTGTTAATTTAGTAAAGCTTTTCAAGATGATACATGTACAAAAACAATGGTGTATATTATGGGCATAAATGATATAAAATCAGATGCTTTCTCCAGTCAGCATTTTGAACAGAGAGGCAGAACGTCTCAGGATGTGGTGACTATGGTGTAAATAGAAATACCCCTTATACTTCTCTTTTTCGTTCCTAAAGACGAGTGAAGGGAGAGGAAGAAGAGACGGAGAGACGTGCAGAGGGTCATGGCTTCAGACGTGATGTGCTTGTGTGTTTTTCTGCTCTGCTCTGGACTTCAGTTCACAACAGGTACGACTGAACAACAGCACGAGTGACTTCAGACGCTGATTTACTTCAGATAATGAAACGCATTATACTTGAGTCTGCTAGCTGTTTGTTTCTGCTGTTATTTTGTCAAGATTTTCATTACTTACTGCTTTAATGGAGTGTAGCAGTCAGAGTCAATGACAATTCAGGTTATATTTATGTACGTAAGTAGATAAGTTGTTAAACAATTGAAATACGACTACAGTTCATTGGTCAAATGGGAGCAGAAAATAAGAAAATGGCCAAATATCAGCTGATAAATTATTGAATTGCTAGTTTGTTCATTAGCTTCATAAATATGAAAAGTTTCTTTGAGACGTCCATGGATGTTTCATTTAATCAGTTTCTGTGGGTCTTAAAAAGTCTCAATCAACCCTTCCACAAATTAATGCCTTAAAAGCTCTTAAATCCGAGCAGAAAGTCATATTACATTCATAATGTTCTGCACTGCAAAGAATAAATATCTTCAGTGTTTTTGTTTTCTAATTCAAATACCTAAACATCCTTAAATCAAGACTTGAGATGCAAAATGAAGACATTGTGTGCTACTTAGACATTTAGAGAACATAATGACGTTTTGTGTTTCCTTCAGTTTATCACTTACATTTTCTTTACTTGGTCTTAAAAACTCTTAAATTTATCTTCAAACCTGCAGAAACCCTGTTAATCTAAAGATGTGAGACTAAAAAGAGTTAGTTGATGTATTTTAATGCAGTGGGGAAAAAACTTGTTTTAAGCATAAAATCACTTCATTTTGACACATTTCAGATAACTTAATATAACTCAATATAAGTTATGACTTAATATTTTGCTTCTGAAGTAAGTATATTGATTTGGATGTAGGATTTAAGGTTGTCTGTGTTTTTGTAGGTTGTGAAGTGTTTTCATCAAGGGTCAGTTGTTCTTCAGGAGAGTCTGCACTGCTGCCCTGCAGGGGTATAAACTCACAGCACACAGGAGTCCAGTGGTGGATCTGTGATCCTCAGACGCTCGCTCTTAAATACTCAGTGTATCCAGCAGATGATGTTAAGGGTCAGCGATACAAAGACAGAGTTCAGACTCACGGGAATCTCTCGCTGTCCATCACTCGACTCACTGTAGACGACGCAGGAACATATTGCTGTGAAACAACAGACACTAAAGAAAAGAGCCATGTTCAACTAACTGTTGAAGGTGAGGAACGTTTGATTTCATAATAATACAAACCAAACATGAGACGCTTATACTAAAACTTTAATCTGTCACAAACTAGTGAAAAGTACTTTATTGCACTTTATCTATTTGTGTCTAGATTTCAATTCCAATCCATTTCTTCAGCAGCACTTATACACACACACACACACACACACACACACACACGTTTGTTTTTGTGAAAAGTGGGGACATCCCATAGGCATAATGGTTTTTATACTGTACTTACTGTGCGTACTATTGTCCTACACCAACCCTACACCTAAACCTACCCCTTACTGAAGGCTGTGCATTTCATCTTTCCCCAAAAAAACCTCATTCTGTGTGATTTATAAGCGTTTTGAAAAGTGGGGACATGGGTCAATGTCCTGAAAAGTCACCCTCACCTTGTAATACCTGACATACCCACGTCATTATACACATCTATGTCCTGACTTTTCACAAAAACGCACACACTCACACACACACACACACACACACACACACACTGTGTGTGTTTTATAGATATATATTTTTACCTTTTATCACAGTCTTGGGCATGTCAAAGATTAGTAACAACATTGGCTTTGATGCATTGTTAGTTTTTGTGCAGCATCAGATTTTATTTTTTTCTCCCTCATTTACTGTTCGTGGCTGTTTTTGCCCATTGACTTCCATTATGACAACATTTTTTGATTTGCAAAGCCATGACACCATATAATCATGCATTCTTGATTTTTGGTGGTTTTCCAGTACACAGCGCACTAGCAGCGCTTCAACGGACGAAAACACACACAATTATGTCAAAATACGCGGTTTTGGCGAGTTACCTCGTAAACGTAGTCTTAAATAAGTTATAAAGTCTTAAATGACCGTAAAGAGTTTGGAGAAAATCGGATATGTGTCAAATCCGCGTCATGTGCATCAGGTTTTAAAGAGACAGTGCTGCTTTTAAAGTAAAACCTGCTGAAGTCTGTCATTGATGTAAATCAAGAAAAAAAGAAATCACTCGACTGCTCCAGTCGCTGATTAATAAAGATTAATCTGTATAGCTTATGCATATGCAATTTATAGTATATGTGAATATTGTTTTAAAATCACATAATATTTCAGTGCCTATTAAATGTAAAAAATAATGGCTTTCAATTATAATGTAATGTTGAATGGTTATAATTAATAGGTAAAACTGAGGGAAAATGCATTTAATAGAGACACCATGCAGTAGCAGTACTGGTATCAATACTTCATTAAAGGAACACTCCACTTTTTTTGGAAATAGGCTCATTCTCCAACTCCCCCAGAGTTAATAAGTTGAGTTTTACCGTTTTTGAATCCATTCAGCCGATCTCCGGGTCTGGCAATAGCACTTTTAGCATAGCTTAGCATAGATCATTGAATCTGATTAGACCAGTAGCATCGCGTTCAAAAATGACCAAAGAGTTTCGATAGTTTTCCTATTTAAAACTTCTCTTCTGTAGTTATATCGTGTACTAAGACCGGCGGAAAATGAAAAGTTGTGATTTTCTAGTCGATTTGGCTAGTAACTATACTCTCATTCCGGCGTAATAATCAAGGAACTTTGCTGCCGTAACATGGCCGCAGCAGGCGCAGTGATATTACGCAGCGCCTGAAAGTCGCTTTGCGGCCATGTTACGGCAGCAAAGTTCCTTGATTATTACACTGGACTGGGAGTATAGTTCCTAATCATATATGCCTAGAAAATCGCAACTTTTCTTTTTTCCTCCGGTCTTAGTACACGATATAACTACAGAAGAGTCAAGTGTCAATGATCTATGCTAAGCTATGCTAAAAGTGCTATCGCCAGATCCAGAGATCAGCTGAATGGATTCAAAAACGGTAAAACTCAACTTATTAACTCTGGGGGAGTTGGAGAATGAGCCTATTTCCAAAAAAAGTGGAGTGTTCCTTTAATAATAGGCTACTTAGTAAAAAGATGCCTTTAAAAACACATTTAAAATATACTATCTTTATGTTGTTTCTACATTAATTTGGAGCTTCAATGTGAAATTATGACGGTGTAAATATGCGATTAATCATGATTAATTACAAAAGAATTTGTGATTTAATTATAATTTTTTTTTTAATCGATTGACAGAAATGTCCCAGGTTATGTATGTAATCATGGTTCCCCGAGGGAATGAGACGCTGCGTCGATAACGCTTTGGGAACGCCCCTGTGTTCCCACGCTCTGAAACTCGTGTGAAATTCGTCCGAGGGAATCCCGGCTGACTTCACCGGCGGAGATGACGTAGCGACCAGGAAGTTATAAAAGCACCTGCGGTGGAGACAGCGGCAGCTTCAAAGTGAAGGAAGTGCTCGCAGGGGTGCAGGAAGTATGGCATGCGTCGCAGCATCTCGTTCCCTCGGGGAACCATGGTTACATATGTAACCTGAGACGTTCCCCTTCGGGAACTCCAGCTGCGTCGATAACACTTTGGGAACGACAATGCCCACGCCACCATACTGACAAATCCCTGCCTAGTGTGGAACGGCACAGCTTAGACAGAGAGGACTGAGGAGCCAGGAGTGGCATCAAGGTCAAGGCTGTAGAACCTGACAAAGGTCAGAGGGGTGGACCATCCCGCAGCATTACAGATATCGTGCATTGAAACACCAGATGAGAAGGCCTTAGAGGCCGCCATACCTCTAGTAGAATGAGCCCTAACCCCCAGAGGTGAGAGGAGATCAGAAGACGCGTATGCAGTGGTAATACCATCCACTATCCATCTGCTGAGGGTCTGCTTGTTAGCAGGAAGACCCATCTTATAAGGACCGTAGCACACAAACAGTTGGTCCGACTTTCTCCACAGGGCAGCTCTGTGGACGTATGTGTCCAGTGCTCGCAGACAATTAAGCTTTTCCTGGTCAGAATCCCGAAAGGGAGGTGGACAGAATGCCAGAAGAATAACTGGCCGTGGAACCACTGAGGGCACCTTCGGGACATACCCCGGCCTGGGGTACATAAATGCTCTCGCCATACCAGGCGCAAACTCGAGACATGATGGAGCCACTGACAGGGCCTGCAGATCACCGACTCTCTTCAAGGAAGAGATGGCTAAAAGAAATACAGTCTTGACTGTAAGAAATCTCAAAGGAACCTCTTCCAGAGGTGCGAAGGGAGCTTTAGAAAGGGCCTCTAGAACCACAGCCAAATCCCAAGTAGGCATCCTTGGGCGAACCGGAGGCCTCAGCCTCCTGGTACCCCAGAGAAATCGTGTTACTAATGGGTTCCTCCCTAGAGACTGCTCTCAGAAGGATCTGGCGCGCCAGCCTGTATAGGGGGCGCGAGCGCAGCCCCCCCCTGGCGGTTGATGTAAGAAACCACCGACGTATTGTCTGTGCAAACTAGCACATGATGGCCTCTCAGGTCTGTGGGAAATTGCTCCAATGCTAGAAATACTGCCAGCATCTCCAGGCAATTGATGTGCCAGCTGAGATGGGGACCTTCCCACAGACCTTGGGCGGAGCGGCCACTCATGACCGCTCCCCAGCCCGTGAGGGAGGTGTCCTTCGTTAGTGTTTCGCGACGACATGGAGCCCCCAACACGGGGCCTTGTGACAGGAACCACGGTTTCTTCCACATGTCTAAGGCACGTAAGCATCACCACGTGACCTTGATCATGCGAAAGGGGTTGCCCCTCAGGGAAAACCCTGTGGTCCTGAGCCACTACTGCAATGGTCTCATGTACAGCAGGCCAAAAGGTATCACGTTGGACGCAGCTGCCATCAGACCCAACAGTCTCTGAAACTGCTTCACAGTGAGTGACTGGCCTTCTCTCACTCTCTTGACTGTCGTGAGGATCGACTCGATACGAGCAGGAGACAGACGTGCCTGCATCGTGGTCGAATCCCACACCACGGCCAGATAAGTGGTCCTCTGTGCTGGAGGAAGCACACTTTTCTTTGCGTTTAGTCTTAATCCCAAATCTTTCATGTGAGCGAGAACGACATCTCCATGTCGAACTGCTACCTGCTCTGATTGAGCTAGAATCAACCAATCGTCCATGTAATTCAGTATGCGGATGCCCTGGAGTCACAAGGCAGCCAGAGCAGCATCCACACACTTCGTGAAAGTGCGGGGTGAGAGTGGAAGACCGAACGGAAGAACCCGATATTGGTACGCTTTGCCCCTGTAAGCAAATCTCAGGAACTTCCTGTGTTGAAGAAGGATGGATATATGGAAGTAGGCGTCTTTCAGATCTATAGTCACAAACCAGTCCTCCGACCTGATTTGGGACACGACTTACTTGATAGTAAGCATCTTGAACTTGAGTCTCATGACTGAGCGGTTCAACAATCGCAGATCTAAAATAGGACACAACCCCCCCATCCTTCTTCGGAACGATGAAGTAACAGCTGTAGAACCCGGATTCTCTGTCGAGAGGAGGGACCACCTCGATGGCCTACTTCCTCAAGAGAGTAGCTACTTCTTGTTCCGTTACCAGAGCCTGCTCGGGGCCACCAGAGTGGGGAACACCCCGTTGAACAGAGGCGGACACGACCCGAACTGAATCTTGTACCCTCTCTCTACAGTGTGCAGGACCCATCGAGATACATTTGGCAGAAGCTTCCACTCTGCCATATAATGTACTAAGGGAACCAGTCTCTCGAGACTGGCCTCTGGTGTAATTTGAACTGCTAGCTCAGTGCCCTGAAGCGGAGGACCAGCAAGGGACAGCCGATCTAGCTGTTCTAGAGACTTTATTGGGGGTAGCGAGCCCCTCAGGACCGCTACGTTTCCGGGTGGAGGCTGAGGGACATACTCGCCGGAGACCACTGCGCCCTGAAGCACCGTGGGTGGCAGGGTTGGCAGACCGATCTCCTGAGGGCACTGAGAGACGGGCACCGTATAATGAGGTGTGCACCGCTCTTCCCCAGAGGGGCCTGTACTCCGACGTCCTGGACTGAAAGCGTCAGGACCTTTTGGCCGAAGCCTTCTTATTGAAAATGACGGTCCTCAGATCCGTCATCTCCCTTGTAGACTTCGACCTGGAGCGCCGCCTCCCTCCTGACTTTTTCTTTGAGGAGGTTTAGGAGTGGCAACGCTCTGTTTTTGGACTTCTCGATATGAGGAGCTGGTACACGGCTGGGGCTGATTCCGCCTATCAGCCCCACTTTGAGAATGGCGAGGGAGAAATCGCTGAAAATCTGCCGCCTGTTTCTTAGCCTCCTGAAACCTGTTGATGACTGTGTTTACCGCGTCGCCGAACAGGCCAGAAGGCGAAATAGGGGCGTCTAGTAGAAAGATATTAATATTAACGATAAAGACAGGTTCAACCACAGATGTCTAGACCATCCAATTGCTCTGGCGGTCTCCTTTGTAGCCCGAAGAGACAAATCTGTGGCTCTACACAATTCAGCGATATCATCTTTCTTAATATCTTCTCCCTCATCCATTTCTTTTAGCAGGTCAGCCTGGTATGCCTGCAACACCGCCATAGTGTGCAAGCAAGCTCCAGCCTGACCCGCTGCCGTGTACGCTTTACCCACCAAAGCTGAAGAAGTCCGAAGTGGCTTGGTGGGCAACACCGGGGCCTTAAGGGAAGATACACCACCAGGCGAAAGATAGCCCGCAAGCGTATCCTCGACCTGGGGAATCTTCCCATAACCGCACTCATTCAGCCCTACTACGTTTGAATAATGCGAAACATATGGACTGAAGAGGCCCACGATCTAGATACCTCAGTATGCAGATCAGGGAAAAAAGGCAGGCCCCGGCGTGAAGGCAGTGACTTAGGGCGCAGGAAGCGTTCATCTAGCTTGCTTTTAGAACGCTCCTGTTGATCTTTCTCTGCTGACCATGCTCAAACAAGACAGACTGTGGTGGCAAGTCCATAGACTTGCCTCGATCAGCGCTCGTATCATCTCCCTCCTCAGAGGAAGACAATACAAACGCCGAGCCCTCACTCAGGGCGGAGGAAACCGTTTCAGAATGTGCCTCCATCCCCAAAGAGTGAGAGCAAGATCTGGCAGGGGAAGAAGGAGAAAAGGACGTGCCCATCTCCATTCTTTGTACCAGATCCATCTGCGATTCCCACGATTTAAGGCACCGCTCTGCCTTGGCAGAGGCGGGTCCCGAACTGCGGGGAACGCTGGTGAGATCACCCTCCTCAAAGAGCGATCTCCGGGAGCAAAGCATCCGCATTGAAAAACGAACACAATGTGGACAGTCAGCTCCCTCGAGAGCTGACTGTGCGTGCTTCGCTCCCAGACAAGCAACGCACAAACTGTGTGTATCCCCACCCGTAATGAAGCGAGGGCAGGGAGGAACACACAGCCTGAAACGCTGCTTGTCAGACTCATGTTTCTTGCCAGATGCCATATCAATAATAATACGGGACAAACAACAGTAAATAGGACGTAACACACATAGAGCGCTTACTGAACAACAGAAGCTGCCGCAGGTGCTTTTATAACTTCCTGGTCGCTACGTCATCTCCGCCGGTGATGTCAGCCGGGATACCCTCGGACGGATTTCACACGAGTTTCAGAGCGTGGGAACACAGGGGCGTTCCCAAAGCTTTATCAACGCAGCTCGAGTTCCCGAAGGTGAAGCACTTTTATAGATTTTAGATTTCAATTTAATTTCGAATTGTATAGGTCTCCCAAGAAAGAGTTTGGGACGACCCCCACCTCCTTGACCCCTTTTAAATTTTCAGTTCAATATGACCCTCAAATGAAGCTAAATGAATAGCCCTGCTCTAATCCGTTAACATGGGTGTGGAACAAATACGCACCACATTCGCACTGCAAACCGAGTATGTGTGAAACAGGCGTAACGTGATGGCCTGTTCTGTTTGTCGTTTTTGAGGGACAAAAAAAAAGAAAGATAAATCAATAAATCTGTTTTTTTTTCTTGTAAGTAAAGTAAAGGACAAATTAAAAACATTGTAAATATGTTTACCGTAATTTCCGGACTATAAGCCGCAACTTTTTTCCCACGCATTGAACCTTGCGGCTTAAACAATGACGCGGCTAATATATGGATTTTTCCCGCTTTCAAATTTAAAAAAAAAAACACACATTCTGTGACGCGCTCAGTTTTTTTGGCGGCATGAAGCTTTCATCAGAATAATGAAATTGCCGAACGGGTTGAGGTCAAACAACTTTTTTGTTTACGGTTTAGATTAAATCGAGCGCGCTCAAATTTCCCATCATTCTGATTACGGTAGTCATTTTGTCACCCTCATCATGGCAAAGACACGGAGAAATGCATATGATGCAGCTTTTAAGTTGAAGGCGATTGATCTGGCTGTTGGAAAAGGAAATAGAGCTGCTGCACGGGAGCTTGGTCTTAATGAGTCGATGATAAGACGTTGGAAACAGCAGCGTGAGGAATTGACTTGGTGCATAAAGACAACCTAAAGCACAGGAGGAGGAAGATAGTGACCGTGTAATGTTCACGGACTTAATTAACCCCGAATCTGTGGTGGCATCACGGAATTTCCGAAAATTCCGTGATGGGCTCACAGAAGGCATCAGCCGTGGTCCATGCACGGATTCACTGGTTCAACGTTAAAAAGAGTGACTCCGATGCAGTTATACTTTCACTGGAGTAGCTGACCCCACCCCTCCCCTAAACCTACCCAGTTCTGAACAATAATGATGACGATAAATTTCCCAGTATCGCGTCGGCATATTGATGCTAAGGGTTTCCGTGCGTGGAGCACGGCTGATGCCTGTCACTGACTTACATTGGTATCACTTCTGTGAGCCCATCACGGAATATTCGGCGATTCCGTGATGCCACCACAGATTCGGAGGTTAATTAAGTCTGTGAACATTACACGGAATCCTGTGAGATCATGTTGCAACATAGGCGTTTCGTTAAAGCCTATTTATTTTTGTTACAAGCCGTGTTTCGTTAAAGCCTGTGTAAAGTTAATTTGTTTCAATGTACCTGTAGGCACCTGCGGCTTATAGACACGTGCGGCTTATTTATGTTCAAAATAATATTTTTGTGGGTGCGGCTTATATTCAGGTGCGCTCAATAGTCCGGAAATTACGGTAGTCATTGTAGTAGTAATGACTGCCTGTTTTTGCAAAAAGAGTTTCATGGCCGGTAAAAAATATTTTGGCCGGTAAATTTGATCACATCACCGGCCATTGGCAGGTGTGGCAAAAAGTTAGTTTTAGGCCCTGTATATATATATATATATATATATATATATATATATATGTATGTGTGTGTGTGTGTGTGTGTGTGTGTGTGTGTGTGTGTGTGTGTGTGTATATATATATATATCTGTTTGTTGAGTATTTTGTTTTATGAATTTTGAACCTGGCTTCATTGAATGTTAAGATTTATGTTCTACAACTTTATGTAAATTAGTACATAGTTATTTAGATAATGCCGGTTTTGCATATTTAAATATATGAACGTCTAATACAAAAAAGATGGCAATTCTTTATATAAACAATCAGCTGGATGTGTGTGTGATTTACATTCATTACTTTTATATATCATGTTGACGTACATATTACAAGTTTTGATGTCTGTTGGTGGAAGTGGATGAAGCGTATAGTTTAAATCGAACCAACAAAGTATTTTTTACTGTGTTGTAATATAGTATATCATGATATATATAATCAGATACATTAATCTGTTTTGTGTCTGCAGGTTGTTCTATATCAGGGAATGAAGGATCAGTGAAGATCAGCAGATATTCAGGGGACTCTGTGTTTCTGTCATGTTTGGTCAAATGTAGCAGCCGTCATAAACCAGATTCAGAGTTCAGATGGAAATTACCAAACAATAGAGAAATAAAGCAGGCCATTAACCCCACTGAACTCCATCGACTGTATCAGGGCAGATTTCACATGTTTAATATAAGTTCAGGAAACCTCTCTCTGCTGATTTATGACCTGACTGAGAAAGATGAAGGACTGTATTCCTGCTGGAGTAAAGAGAATCAACACAAGAACTTCACTCTCGCTGTTACAGGTACAGAAATTATGAGTTCTCACATTAACAAGTCATTTAGCTTGAAACGAGATGTGAAGGTGAACTTCAGCTAACATTCTGGCAAGGCTCTCTTACAGTTATGAACAAACATTCTTCCAATAATGTTAATAGTTGTTCAAAGTTATCTGGTCCAGTGTAAGTTTAATATCACTGAGATACTATACAGGTGCTGGTCATATAATTAGAATATCATGCAAAGTTGACTGGAAGGAAGTATTCGGGTAGGAAAAGGTGCACAAGCAACAGGGATGACCGCAAGCTTGAAAATACTGTCAAGCAAAGCCGATTCAAACACTTGTGAGAGCTTCACAAGGAGAGAGCTGAAGCTGGAGTCAGTGCATCAAGAGTCACCACGCTCAGACGTCTTCAGGAAAAGGGCTACCAAGCCACTTCTGAACCAGAGACAACGTCAGAAGCGTCTTACCTGGGCTGTGGAGAAAAAGAACTGGACTGTTGCTCAGTGGTCCAAAGTCCTCTTTTCAGATCAAAGTAAATTTTGCATTTCATTTGGAAATCAAGGTCTCAGAGTCTGGAGGAAGAGTGGAGAGGCACAGAATCCACGTTGCTTGAAGTCCAGTGTGAAGTTTACACAGTCTGTGATGATTTGGGCTGCCATGTAATCTGCTGGTGTTGGTCCACTGTGTTTTCTGAAGTCCACAGTCAACACGGCCATCTACCAGGAAATTTTTGAGCACTTCATGCTTCCTGCTGCTGACCAACTTTATGGAGTTGCAGATTTCATTTTCCAACAGGACTTGGCACCTGCACACAGTGCCAAAGCAACCAGTATCTGGTTTAAGGACCATGGTATCCCTGTTCTTAATTGGCCAGCAAACTTGCCTGACCTTAACCCCATAGAGAATCAATGGGGTATTGTGAAGAGGAAGATGTGATATGCCAGACCCAACAATGCAGAAGAGCTGAAGGCCACTATCAGAGCAACCTGGGCTCTCATAACACCTGAGCAGTGCCACAGACTGATCGACTCCATGCCACGCCGCATTGCTGCAGTAATTCAGGCAAAAGGAGCCCCAACTAAGTATTGAGTGCTGTACATGCTCATACTTTTTATGTTCATACTTTTCAGTTGGCCAAGATTTCTAAAAATCCTTTCTTTGTATTGGTCTTAAGTAAGATTCTAATTTTCTGAGATACTGAATTTGGGATTTTCCTTAGTTGTCAGATATAATCATCAAAATTAAAAGAAATAAACATTTGAAATATATCAATCTGTGTGTAATGAATGAATATAATATACAAGTTTCACATTTGAAAGGAATTAGTGAAATAAATCAACTTTTTGATGATATTCTAATTATATGACCAGCACCTGTATATATATATATATATATATATATATATATATATATATATATATATATATATATATATATATATATATATATATATATATATACAGTTTTTGAGTTTTTCCATTTTTAATTTAATTTTAGTTAAAGTCTAAAAAATTCTTTATTTAGTGCTTTTGTTATTTTTAATAGTTATTGTTTTTCCCCCCAAAAATATGTCTGTATGGTGGCCAAGAGCTCAACGCACTGCAACTTCAGAAAACACATGCAACTAGAAAAAGCACCAGCGTATTAAGAAAATATCTTCGTCAATTTGACAACACAACCAAATACAAAAACACACTGAATAAACAGAAGGCGAGCAAATGCTCACACCACAAACAAAGAAATGTGCTGCAAAAACTAACAACACAACAACCAAATACAAAAGCAGACACAACTAAATTATCTCAGCAAAATGAAAATTAGCCATGGGTTTTTGTTTTTTTTCTGGGGGGGTGGGGGGTGGTGGTATTGATTACCATTTGTATAACCACAGTTGTACAAATAAAATGGTTAAACTATGGTTAGTGTAAATCCATGGTTAATTTGTGCATGATTACCATGGTTTAACTATGGTAACCATTTTTTGTTTTTATTTATTTTTTTATATAATAAACGTATTTATTAATGGATAAATTTTAATGACATATGGTTAATTTTTGTAAGGGAAGTTGTAAAAGTAAGTTAGCCAGCATAACCCCCCCCCCCCCCCCCCCCCCAAAAAAGCTAAGGAATCGTATGATTGGGATGTTAAAATAAACAAAAATCTCACCTTTCAGAGCAAACATTGATAAATATGGAATACATATGGCAGAAGAAAAGTATCCATAACACAAAGGTTTCACACTGTATGTTCCTACAGGCTGCACATTATCAGAGACTGGACAGAAACCTAATACGAAGTACACGGGTGATTCTGTGCTTCTGTCCTGCTCATGTGAAGACCCAAAGGCCAAACCTGAGGACTTCAGATGGACCCATGTAGAGTCCAGTGGGACTGAAGTGTCCAATGAAACTCCACGGTATAAAGACAGAGTTCACATGTTTCACAAGACGACTCCATCAAATCTGTCTCTGTTGATCTCCAACCTGACTGAAGATGACCAGGGCACTTACAGATGCACAGTTAACAACAAAACATCTGCTGACACCAAACTCATCATTAAAGGTGAAGCTGTTGTGTTTAAATCAGCTCATTCACTCACTCACTCAGTTTGGCTGGTAAACTGTCTACCATTTATTTTATTTCAGTTAACTTTTTTTTTTTTTTTTACTTAAAATACCCTGATCTATATAAATGTTATTGTATATTGTTTCGGAACGTTAAATAATGTTACCATAATGTTTGCAAAATGATAAAATAGAATGTTCCCTTAACCGTCACATAACCAAGAACAATATTTAAAAAACTGGATATTCAGAGAGCATTCAGACATAGGGTAAACGTACCTATTAAGCTCACCAAAATCTACATTGAGACACTTTAGTGCACAAAATATTGGTTTCAGTACAAAACGTTATGTTAAAATAAAATATCAATCTCTCACACAAAAAATATTTTATTTTATTTTAAATGGCAAAAGCATTTCAATTAAGATATACATCAGTAAATTCAAAAAGTCTGGCTGTGCTTAATGGGTACATTTTTGTACCCTTTAAGAACACCCCTGTTCCCATTAAGCTCACATCATGTTCTTATTAAAAATGAATGTTTATTTTAAGGAAATTTTTTAAAGAATAATTGTAAAAATAAGTTTTTTTGAAGGTAAAAAGTCAATCACAAAAACAAAAAAACCCAGAACACTAAAATCAAGCAACAAGGCATTCAATTTGATCAGTTATATATTGTGGCGGGGGGAAGAATCACACGACAGAGTGAATCAAAAAGTGCCCCGAAGAGTGCCTTTATTGAGAGTGAGAGTCGTGCCAAAGTGCTCCGGTGTGGTGTCCTCGTGCTCCAGGATCCGCGTGTTCTCTTCCTCTCCCGTGGGTGAGCGTGGTGTGCCGGTGTGGCGTTAGTGCCTTGGGGCTGGCTGGTTATACGCTGCTTTCTGTGGGCAAAATAGAGGAAGGTTAGCGATCTCATCTAGCCGAGTTGTCTCTCACCAGTCTATGCGTGTTGGCAGCTTTTATATGTGGCCAGTGATTGCTCTCAGGTGTGGCCGGCCAGCCCGCGGTGATGACGTGCAGGTGTTTCTCCTTCGTTTCCAGGGCGACGCTGATGAGGTCTCAGGACACGCGTCACACCCCCCCCCTAAGCGTCGTCCTGGTCCTGCGAGCCAAAGGGGAAACTGGGGGTGGGAGGGGAGAAAACCCTGACAGACCTGCGAAAGCTGACCAGATCCGTTAGAGTCCATCGGCGTTGGCGTTGGCCATCCCCGCCCGGTGTCGTACGACGAAGTGGAAGTCCTGGAGCGCCAAAAACCAGCGGGTATCCCTAGCGTTGGTGTCTTTGGCCCATGCCATCCACTGCAATGGGGCATGTTCGGTGTAGAGGGTGAATTTCCTGCCAAGGAGGTAGTACCTGAGCTCCAGGACTGCCCACTTGACGGCCAACGCTTCCTTCTCGACAGCGGCATATCGCTGCTCCGTTGGGGTCAGCTTCCGACTGATGTAGATCACCGGGTGTTCCTCACCATCCTGTACCTGGGAAAGGACGGCTCCTAACCCGGTGTTGGATGCGTCCGTTTGTAGCAAGTCCGGGGCCCGCAGTACTGGCTCTGCGGTGAGGGCCTCCTTCACCTTCCTGAATGCCTCGGCTTCGGTGGGTCCCCATACGATCTTGTCCGGCTGCCCCTTCCTGGTCAGGTCTGTCAGGGGCGCTGCTAAGGAGGAGAAGTTAGGGATAAAGCATTGATAGTACCCCGCCAATCCCAAAAAGGCACGCACCTGGGTTTTGGAGGTGGGCCGTGGGGATCGCTGCCACCTTCTTCTCTTGAGGCCGGATGAGTCCTCGGCCCACCTGGAAGCCCAGGTACTTCGCTTCGTCGAGGGCCAGGTGACATTTCTGGGGATTGGCGGTTAGCCCTGCCCTGCGCAGCTCCACAAGCACCCTCTGCAGCCGCTCCAGGTGGTCCTCCCAGCTCTCCGAGTGGACAATGACATCGTCCAGGTAGGCCGCGGCGTAGGACTGGTGGGGCCTCAGCAGAATATCCATCATTCGCTGGAAGGTGGCGGGAGCCCCATGCAGGCCGAAGGGGAGAACCCGATATTGCCAGTGGCCACTAGGGGTGGAGAATGCGGTCTTGGGCTTGGCTTCCTCGGTCAGTGGCACTTGCCAGTAGCCTTTGGTGAGGTCTAGGGTTGAGATATACCGGGCTCTCCCCAGCCGATCCAGCAGTTCATCTACCCACAGCATGGGGTAGCTGTCGAACTCGGAGACCTCGTTCAGGCGGCGGAAGTCGTTACAAAAGCGGAGGGTGCTGTCGGGTTTTGGGACCATAACGTTGGGCCTGGACCAGGGGCTGCGCGAGGGCTCGATTACCCCTAACTTCAGCATCTCCTGTACCTCCTCTTCGATGGCGTGTCGCCGAGCCTCCGGAACTCGGTAGGGCCGCTGCCGGACGAGGGTTCCGGGTGGTGTGCGGACGTCATGTTGGAGGACGTGGGTCCGCCCGGGGAGTGGGGAGAACACGTCAGAGAACTGACCGACCAGATGTTGGAGCTCACTCTTCTGGGCAGCCAATAGATGGGGGTTGACGTCTACAACCACGGGACTGGAGGTGGCTAGGGCAGTCAGTTGAGTCCTAGTCCCGACCCACCGTTTTAGCAGGTTGACGTGGTATAACTGCTTGTCCTTTCTCCTTCCTGGCTGTCGCACCCTGTAGGTGACGGGTCCCACTTTTTCGGTCACCGTATACGGTCCTTGCCACTTAGCCAGGAACTTGCATGCCGCTGTCGGGACTAGGACCAAGACGTGATCTCCTGGTTGGAACTCCCGTGGTTGGGCTGCCCGGTCGTAGTGGCGCTGTTGGGCCTGTTGGGCTTTCCGGAGGTGCTCCCGGACCATTGGCATGACCCTGTCGATCCGCTCCCTCATCTCGCGGATGTGCTCGATGGTGGACCGATGGGCGGCCGGTTGTTGTTCCCACGCCTCCCTGGCGACGTCGAGTAGAACGCGGGGCTGGCGTCCAAACAGGAGCTTGAATGGCGTGAATCCGGTGGAGGCCTGCGGTACTTCCCTGATGCCAAAGAGGACATACGGCAACATCCAGTCCCAATCCCTCTTGTCCTCCGCGGCCACTCGACGGAGCATCTGCTTCAGGGTCTGGTTGAAGCGCTCTAGCAGCCCATCTGTCTGAGGATGGTATACAGAGGTGCGGATCTGCTTCACTTGGAGGAGGCAACAGAGGTCCGCCATGGTCTGGGACATGAACGGGGTGCCTTGGTTGGTCAATATCTCTGACAGAATGCCGACCAAGGCTACTCAGGAGGAAAAGTTCCTGGGCGGTGGCCTTGGATGTGGCTTTTCGCAAGGGGATGGCTTCCGGGTACCGAGTGGCATAATCCACTATCACCAGAATGTGCTCGTGGCCCCGGGCGGATTTCGGCAGCGGCCCAACCAGATCCACTCCAATTCGCTCGAAGGGCACCTCGATAATGGGTAGAGGGATTAACGGGCTCGGGGGAGGGGTGCGCGGCGCGGTTTGCTGGCAGGTGGGACAGGCCTGGCAAAACCGTTTCACGTCGGCGTCCAGGCCGGGCCAGTGGAACCGGTCCCTGATCCGTTGAATGGTATTTTGGGCCCCCAGGTGGCCCGCCATCGGATGGGAGTGGGCCAGTTCCATTACCGTCGCTGTCTTCGTCCGCGGCACCACCAAAATCTGTTTCTCCTCCCCCCTTCGTGCCGCGACACAGTAGAGCAGGCCATTTTGCACGATGAAGTTGGGGACCGGGTGTGGGGGAGGCCGCTCTTCTTTCCCCTCGATCACCCTCACTTGCGACCAGCAGTGCTTCAGCCGATCATCCCCGAGCTGCTCCTTGGCGAACGCCCCACCTCCCTTGACCTTCTGGAAGACATCATAGAAGAAATTAGAGGAGGGGGACTCTTGAGCTGTCCGAGGCCAGCAGCGCGGTGTGCCGTCGGGGACGTCGGTTCGGTCCTCGGGTTCGGCGGCTCCCGACCAGTCTGGCAGGTTGGGTGGCGAGGGCGAGCAGGCGGTCGAAGCCTGGCCAGTTCCTCCCAAGGAGTACCGGGACGGGGAGATCTCTCATGACTCCAACTTCCACGGGCCAGGTGCCCGGTGCGGCTGTGATCGTGACCCGACGCGAGGGGACCTGACGGGGACTGTTGATTGGACCAGGCTGACCGCGCTGCCCGAGTCGAGTAAAGCCTGGTGTGGCCGCCCGTTGACCTTCACTTCCACCCTCGGTGCGGCTGATGGGGGCTCGCGGTGTACGATACAACCTGCCAGCCAGGCCCGGCCTGGTGCAGCCGGGGGATCCGTCGGCATGGGTTTGTCCTGAGGGTCGCGAGCCGCCGGCCTGCCCACTGGTCCGATGGTGCCCTCCGGCGAGCGTCGCTCCTGGGGAAATGGGGCACTCTTCGGGGAAATGGTGGCGCTCGCTCCCCAGCCTCGCGGCGTTGAGCCGCCTCCGCCAACTCGATGGCTTCCACCAGCTCTCCTACGGTGAGCTCTCCTACGGCTTGAATATTCCCATCCGTGGAACAGCTGGGCGGCCGTGATGGCTGACAGGCCTACTCTGGACAGGATTTCTTTTTTTAGTTCCTCGTAGGACTCTCTTGATTCCGAGGGCATGGAGAAATAAGCCCGCTGGGGTTCCCCCATTAATAATGGTGCAAGCACGCGCGCCCACTCGTCTCGTGGCCAGCCCTCTTGGTTCGCCGTCGACTCGAACATTAGTAAGTAACTTTCGATGTCGTCATGGGCCGTCATCTTCGGCAGCAAGCTGGTGGCTCGGGCGTGGGGATCAGGCAGCGGAACCCGCTGGGCGGAGGCGGTCCGGAGGGCGGCAATCTCCCGTTCTACCTCTCCTTGCCGCGCGGCCATGTGCTCTACGATTTGTTGCTGCCGTATACTGACTTCGGTGAGATGTTTGAGTAGTTCCTCCATGGCCGGGGAGGAGACGCCACCTGATGAAGAAAAAAGAAAAAACCTTGCGTTAGTGAACGTCCGGGGGAACGGGACCTCTGCGCGGGGAAACGAAACAAAACAACGGTGTTTGTCGGTGATTCTTCCGTGATTATGCTCGCATTCTCCACCAGTGTGGCGGGGGGAAGAATCACACGACAGAGTGAATAAAAAAGTGCCCCGAAGGGTGCCTTTATTGAGAGTGAGAGTCGTGCCAAAGTGCTCCGGTGTGGTGTCCTCACGCTCCAGGATCCGTGTGTTCTCTTCCTCTCCCGTGGGTGAGCGTGGTGTGCCGGTGTGGCATTAGTGCCTTGGGGCTGGCCGGTTATACGCTGCTTTCTGTGGGCAAAATAGAGGAAGGTTAGCGATCTCATCTAGCCGAGTTGTCTCTCACCAGTCTATGCGTGTTGGCAGCTTTTATATGTGGCTGGTGATTGCTCTCAGGTGTGGCCGGCCAGCCCGCGCTGATGAGGTCTTGGGACACGCGTCACAATATTCATAGTGAAGTGTCATTTAAGCACATTGCAACATCTAGGCTAGTCCACGTTCAGCTAAATAACATTCAAAAATAAAATAAAACAAACCAATGAAACATCTCAGGTTACGTATGTAGCCATGGTTCCCCAGAGCACAACTAAGGCGAGAGAAAAAGGGGCCACGAGTGGCTAAAGTGGGCGAGGCCTGCGTCCCGAAGGCCAACTCTCGAGAAGTGAGTCTTGATCCACAGAAGAGGGGAGAGCAGAGGACTCGAGGCTATGGAACAGCATCCTGATCCACCACATAGCATAAGCCCGCTGGCTGGAGGCCTCAGCCTCTGGAGAAAACATGTAACTAGGGGGTGTCACCCACTGACTGGCCACTGAGAGGGGTGCGGTAGGCCGGTAAAGCCGCCACGTAGACCTTCAAGGTGGAGTGGGTTAACCCTGCGGAGTAACAGGTCTGCACGAACTCCAGAACTGTACCAATAGGGAAGTTGACTGGGTCAAGCTGGCAACCTCCGCACATGAAGTGACACTTTCACTTCAGGTCATACAGTTCCTCATCCTGTGGAGGAAACGTGTAACTAGGGGATGTCCACCCACTGACTGACCACTGAGAAGGGCGTGGTAGGCTGCATTGGCCGCCACGTAAACTTTAATGGTAGACTGGGTCAGTCCTGTGGAGAGATGGGCCTGCAGGAACTCCAGAACTGTATCAATCGGGCAGTTGACTGGGTGAAGCTGGCAGTCTCTGCACCATGAAGTGAAGAGTCTCCACTTCAGGGCGTACAGTTTCCTCGTAGAGGGAGCTTTGGATTGGAGGATGGTCTCAACAACCTCGGTTGAGAGACCAGAAACTACGAGCTGTGCCCCCTCAGGGGCTACACCCACAACTTCCAAAGCTCCGGGCGGGGGTGATAGATCCCCGCTTGTGAGAGAAGATCCCTCCTGACAGGAATCTCCCATGGAGAGCCGTCGAGGAGAGAAGTCAGGTCCGAGAACCACACTCGGTCTAGCCAGAACAGTGCTACCAGAAGTAGACTGACCTCGTCAGTTTTCTGTAATGGAGAAAGTGCACTTTTCTTGGCGTTTAGTCTTAACCCCAGTTCTTTCATGTGGGTGAGAGCGACATCTCAATGTCGAGCCGCCGTCTGCTCTGATCGAGCTAGAATCAACCAATCGTTGATGCAATTCAGAATGCTGATGCCCTGAAGCCGCAGTGGGCCCAGCGCAGCATCCACACACTTTGTGATAGTACGGGGTGAGAGTGCTAGACTGAAGGGAAGAACCTTTGGGAAGAAGGGAAGAAGACTATTGGTATGCTTCGCCCCCGAAAGCAAACCTCAGGAACTTCCTGTGAGTGGGAAGGAAGGAGGTGTAGAAGTAGTCCTCGGACACAACCTATTTTAATCTGCAGATCCGCCTTCTGCTAGAAGCCTTCGGCCCGGGAGTTCCACTCTGACTCCAATATTATGGGGAGAACAAGAATGAGGAGCTGGAACACGGTTGGGGCTGCTCCGCCCAGCAGCCCCTGCTGACCACATCAACCTCCTCAGAGGAAGAGAGGTAAAGCATCGTGCTCTCACTCGAGAAATGTCCCAAGAGGCTCCTATACACACATATATATGTACTGTGTATAATATATACCAGAAGTCGTGTTAACCGAAAATTCTCCGTCATTGACAGAATTTTTTTAGCAGTGACGGAAAAATCTGAAGGCCGTCTGTCACTTTGGCAGGTTACACACACTGAGGGTGATCTATTGTAATTTATAACTGTAATTCCCACCCCTGTCCAGTTGGTGGCGAGTGCGCTCCAGTGAGGCAGCAGAGCGCGCGATCGTCTCCAGAACAAAAATAAAGGTCTTTTGCTATGTCTTTGATTCCGCACATTCCCCAAGATAGGGGCTCACCTGTCTTCATTCCCTCCACCTGATCCATCCGCGATTCCCACAAGTGTAGCCTCCGCTCCGCCTCGGCGAAAGTGGGGCCGGCACCGCAAGGAACCGTGGTGAAAGCTCCCTCCTAAAAGAGAGCCCTCTGAGAGTAAGCATACGCAGCTGACATACGCTCACGCTCCTTCGAGAGCTGTCTCTGCGTGCTCTGCTCTCAAGCAGACCACACACGGACTGTGTGTATTCCCAGCAGAGAGGAACACACAGCCTGTAATTCGATCTGCTCTCACCCGCCCATGACATCTCGCCCATCCTTTGGACTGATTACACATGTGATTCAGAGCGTGGTCACGCTGAATGCATTCCCATAGCATTTTCGGACGCAGCTCGAGTTTCTGAAGGGGAACATTTCATTCATGGGGATGAACACAGAAACTAGCCTCATTATGAAGCCTATTTTTAAATAGATGTGAACTTATCTATAGTCTCTTAAGGCTGGAATACACTACACGAATTTTCCCCTGATTTTTCCACAGATTTACAGTCTGGAGAAGCTGATGCTAGCTGCCAAAGATCAGAGCCAGTCTGCAGATTTGAGTCGACAGAATCCATAGAAAATCAATTAGCTTAAAGTGACAGCCATCAGTTAATATTTAAAGTCTGTTTATGAAGTATTTACATAGACTTTCAATGTGGAAGAGCTTAAAGAGAGCACACTGAGCTTAATGGAAGCAGCAACAATTTTTAATAAATTTCATGTAATATTTATTAAAATGACAGGATGTGTGCTAAATAAATAGTCTAGGTCATGTATTAAGTTCACACATTATTTTAATATGAACAACTATTATTAACAATATCTATGAAATTCTACTTTTTCTTATTGATGTCACACTGAAGCTGTGATTTTCATAGTCGTGCACCCTTTAAGCTCACCTTAAAATAATATGAAATCTTTAAAAATTCCAGCACTGTAAAACCACAGACCAGCAATAAACTGTAGATTTATAATATTATGGATGTAAAAGTACAAGCCAGTAACGCCTGTGAAGTAATATGTTAGCGTAGCGCACAATCTTAATCAGCTAACTGTGTTCTGTAGCATCTGCGCTGTGTTGCTAAAACTATCTTTTGGATCTAATGTAATTATTTCCCACATCCAAGTTCCAGGTTATAATATGCAAAAGTCTGAACATTAATCTCTTAATTTTACAATAAAATAAAGGCTTAAACATCTAAAAGAAACGCACATTTAAGGGGTTCCTCTTTTGGTGAAAGTTTTTAGACAGCTTTCAAAATGGCCGCCAGACAGCGTGAACACATGGAGACTCGTATCTCAGCATGCTGTGATCTGATTAACTTGAAATTATAGGAGGTATATAGTAACAAACATATCAATTGGTTAAGACATCTTTTTTTTTTTTTTTATAATCTGATCTCAAAAATGGAAGTGTGCTTAATAGGTATGTTTACCCTAATTGTTTAATGATAACTGAATAATAATTGGAAAAATGTAGTTAGAACATTTTTTTTGTTAGCTGTGTACTAGTTTATGCATTTGCATATTGTAGTTTTTTCAAAGTTTTTTCAAAACGGTTAAACTACACATCCATCCTGCAAAGCTCCTCCATCCGTCTGAATTCAGTTCATCAAACTGTCCCGCAAAAGAAAAGTATCCATAACAAATATTTCACACTGTTCACAGGCTGCACATTATCAGAGACTGGACAGAAACCTAAAGCGAAGTACACGGGTGATTCTGTGCTTCTGTCCTGCTCATGTGAAGACCCAAAGGCCAAACCTGAGGACTTCAGATGGACCCATGTAGAGTCCAGTGGGACTGAAGTGTCCAATGAAACTCCACGGTATAAAGACAGAGTTCACATGTTTCACAAGACGACTCCATCAAATCTGTCTCTGTTGATCTCCAACCTGACTGAAGATGACCAGGGCACTTACAGATGCACAGTTAACAACAAAACATCCGCTGACACCAAACTCAGCGTTAAAGGTGAAGCTGTTGTGTTTAAATCAGCTCAATCACTCACTCACTCAGTTTGGCTGGTAATCTGTTAATGCATGTTTTTGTCAGTGTTTCTTGAGTCTCTTTGTCGTCCTGCAGGCTGTGTTTTATCTGAACATCACATCACCAAGAGCTCATACGCAAGAGGATCCACGACTCTTCCATGTTCCTGTGAAGATCCCAAATCCAAACCAGAACACTTTGAGTGGAAGCGAGCGGCTGTGAATGAGACGCTGGTTTCAGACGCCGAGCAGATCAACGGCCGATTCCAGATGATCAGAGATTCTCCTCATAAGCTCTTCTTACGGATCTCAAACCTGACCGAGACTGACGGAGGAGTGTATGTGTGTTCAGTCAACGGCAAACAATCCAGACGCGTCAATCTCACTCTTACAGGTAAAACACCTCCGATTAGTTTCAGATGAAACCGAAATGATTTCAGAGATACAATGAAGTGACTCTCTCTGAGCTTGACAGCGTTACATTGAGACACTGAATAAAACATCTGAGTTACTGTGAACATAAATGAGGACATTCATGATGGTGAACTAAATTTGTGTGTGTGTTCTCAGATTCTGCTGTTATAAATGCTCTTGAACATCAATACTATCAGATATTTCTGGTCTCTCTGCTCTGTCTGATGCTGCTGCTGGTGGCTGGATGCATCTGCTGGAGATTTACAAGAGGTTTGATAACACACACAACAGCTCAACACTGCAACAATCGTGAATTGTGCCGCTATTACTAAAAAACGGAAGCAAAACTAGAAATTTGTTTAACCAAAGTCATTGTAATATTACAGCTAAAAAAGGAAGCATTGGAAGCCGAGAGATCCAGAGAGCAAATGATGAGGTGAACTGTTCATAACCAGATTTTCTTACACTATTCATGATTAAATACTAATAAAATGACGTTTGTGTTTGTAGGATGAGGTGACGTACTCCACTGTGATGCAGATTAAAGGTAGAAAACCAGCAGAAAAACAGCAACAGGTACTTAAACCATATAAAGCTTCTGTATCATATTTCTAAATGATTGAAACTTTGCTGTGACATACAATCTCCTCATGCCTTCTGTCTCTGATAGTTTAGAGTTGTTTTTTTATTCATTCTCTAGAAATATCAGTGCGTCTCAAATCTTATCTTCAGGATCTTTTGAGGAGCTTTACTTTCACTGTTCCTCAGCGGAGGAATGATCTTCATCTCACATCTTCTGAGGAGCTTTATTCCTTCATCTCTCCATCAGCATTGCGTTATATGTTTGGATCGTTTCAGTCTCGTCTTACTAAGACATATTATTGGAGATACAGATGTGGCCATTAAGAATGAGCCAGTCACGATCTATGATGGTGTTTTAGTGCACCGTAAAATAAAAAGAAATAAGATCATACTATTTTGAGAATAAAGGCATAGCATTATGTATGACGGCATTTTAGTGCCACGTTAAAAAAAAAAAAAAAGATTATATTTTGAGAAAATTAAAATTACGAATAAAGTCAAAATATTTTAAGAATGAAGTCAAAATTACAAGAATTATGTAGCAATTACGAGATTAAAGTTATAATATTTTGAGAGTATTTTGAGCAAGTGAATGGCCCGAATTGGGAACACCGGGAGAAATTCCATTATGTTTGAAAATAATATTTCACATCTTCGACTGTAATTTATTATTTGTACTGCGCCAGCCCCCCAATAATAGCAATACGCTTTGTGCTTTTGGTACTTTTAATATAAAACAAAGCCTAAGCTTTCAAATTCAAGTTTTATAGTGAAATACAAACAATATATCATACAATAATGTGTTTTTCACGCTGTTTAATGTGATGTGACAGCTGACGGTATCCGTTTTTGTAGAAAATTGTGCATGAGACAAGTGGAGTGTGGTTAAAAATATGTTGGTTTTCTGGTCGTAGTTCTTAGTGTATTATTAGACTGTCTGCTTAATATCGTCTAACACGTTATTTTGATGGGTCCACAACATACTGACTCTGAGAAACCTTGCAAATATATGTCAACTTATTCTACTAACCCTAAACCTATCGTAACAGTCTACTCTGAGAGTTAGTAGACATGTAGTTGCAAAATAACTTATAGTTAGTAGAATGTCTAAAGTGGACTATCAAAATAAAGTGTAACCCATATTCTCACTGTATCAGACTATATGAGCCATAAAAGCCTGATGATCAAACGTAAAGGAAAACATAAAATACATATACAATATTTCTATATAGATTTTGTGTAAAGGTTCTCAGACTTATTTCATATGCTGGGCATTACAGGGTTAAAAGTGCAAGAAAATGTTGTAATGTGCTTCAGCAGCAATTCATCAGAAAAAACAGCTCAGTGCTTTTCATTTTAGCTCTTTCTGTTTTAAAATATTGCATTCTGCACAACTACTTCTCTCATTTCCTCAAATAAATTTTCCAGTTTGTGTAGTTCTGTGACTCAATGGATGTGTTTACTGACAGTAGTGTATTTTCTACACAGAATGACGTGACATATGCAGCGGTTGCACTGAACGAGAGGGTTCAATCCGCTGAGGTCAGTGTCTGTGCTAACATCGACATGCATATAATGTTTTCTTCATAAAACTAGCTTTTCGAGATTATGACACATTTAGCTGTCAGTTCATGAGCTCAAACATAACATAAAGGCAGATGCATGTGTAGCAGCAGTATTTGCTTTTGCATGTTGCAACTGGTGAACAACTTGTTGTCTTTTAGGATGACGTGACTTACTCCAGCGTCACACATATTAAAGCGAAAAAAAGACCTCGCAAAAAGGTTAGTGTTAAACTTTGAACATGTATTCATAAAAATCAGTTCATCTGAAGAAAGGTTTATTTGTAGCATGTTTGTTTGTTTGTAGGAAGAGGAGGTTGTGTATTCGACTATGGCAGACATGAGCAGATCTGCTCAGGTAAATGTGCACAGTCATGCTATTTTAGGAATCACTTCTCTAATTTCTCGTTTTTCATCATTTGATGTTTTAAACTAAAATGTGTCCATATGTGATGTTTTTATCAGCTGTTTGGACTCTCATTCTGACGGCATCCATTCAGTTATAATTTTGCCATTGTATATGGCAGAAGCATAATTGTGTAACGTGTGTTTATTATCTCTGCAGGATGATGTTACGTATTCATCTGTAGTCCACATCAAATCTCACAAACCAAAACCCCGACAGAAGAATGCCGAGGAGGCCACCGTCTACGCAAGTGTGCAGAAAGATAAAGCATGACACACACACCTAAAACAACATCTCAGACATTCTGCACTGGGTTATTGTTTTATGATCATTTTAAAGAGTTGGCTTTTACATTAAAGTGCCCCTATTATGGGTTATGAAAGGTTCATATTTTGGTTTTGGGAGTCCCCAACAACACGTTGATATGCATGCAAGGACAAAAAAACTTTTATTTCCTTATAATATGCATTTATTTTTTACCTTTTACCAAACAATTTGTTCAACGATTAATTTTTCCAAACCCCTCTTTTGCGTGACGCTAATCTGCGGTGATTGGTCGATTTAACGTAAAGCAGTGTTTGTGAGCTTTTAACGCTCCAACAGCAGCACCTAGTGGCAAAGAATGAATTTGCATTTTCATTCAGACCAACCAGAAATTTGCTTTCTATCATGTTTACTACTAGCTTAATTTCATATGGTTAGTGTCATTGATTTACATTTTGTAAAAATTATGACATTGTTAGAATAAATGCTAAATTTCTGTTTTCTAAGATTTTTATATTTTAAAGATGATTGGGTGATTCAGATTATTTCTTAAATACAATAATACACAGTTTTCTTACTTTAGAGGCTTTATATAAAGCTATATTATGCTTGGATTTTGTATCTGTTTAATTGCTTAAATATTTCTTGAAGTTATATTTATTATACACTATTATACATATAAACTATTTTCATTTAGAAATTGCTAGTAAATTTCACAAATATATAACATTGAATTAAATGTGACATTTTGAAGTAGACAGAGAAATCTTATTTTATTAATCAGCAAGTTCTGCTTTCAGCTTCTTGAAAAGAATTATTGAATCATGTAGTAGAAAAAATGTTTTTTTAAGAAACTAAATGTACAAATGAAGAACATTTTAAATTTTGTGTTCACAGTATCATTAAAACTTTCTGCTTGAAATGTAATTACTTACAAGAGTTTCATCGTTTGCTTCTTTATTTAAAGATTCCATGTCTCGTCTTTTCAAGCAAAAGCAAAATTAATGCAACTACAGAACAGTGAAATATTCATTTTCACAATAATATTCTTCATTCTAAAACCTTAAATTTTACACTAAAGCATCTGTGAAGGAATGCAATTACAAACATATGAATAGAGCAACAGAAATATTACAACAAAACATAGTTTTATAAATTAAAACATTCTCAAAATTATATGGTGCATTTTCTCATATTATTAGACTAGAAAATTTTGAACAGTTAAGAGGCACAGCTGTAAGAGATTGATCGCTTTAAACTTGTGACCTGAAATCCAGGAAATTATTTGATATGAACTCATAACTGTTTTGTTAAAATGATGTATTATACAGCAATGTATTTTATGATTTTTAAATTCTAATACAGTCGGGTCCAAAAGTCTGAGTTCACTAGTGAAATATTTCTAATTTCGTTACAAATTATATGATAGGAATAATATTTTGAGTGAAAAGGTTAAATTGAAACGTAAGAATGCCTGATGATCAGCTTGAGCTTAAAAGTCTTTTTTTTGGACTGCACTATATACATATATACACACACACACACACACACACACACACACACACACACACACACTGTGTGTGTGTGTGTGTATATATATATATATACACACACACACACACACACACACACACACACACACACAGAAGTGAGTACACCCCTCACATTTTTGTAAATATTTTATTATATATTTTCATGTGACAACACAAAAATGAGTACACCCCTAAGTGAAAATGTCCAAATTGGGCCCAATTAGCCATTTTCTCTCCCCGGTGTCATGTCACTCGTTAGTGTTAGTCTCAGGTGTGAATGGGGAGCAAGTGTGTTAAATTTGGTGTTATCGCTCTCACTCTCTCATACTGGTCACTGGAAGTTCAACATGGCATCTCATGGCAAAGAACTCTCTGAGGATCTGAAAAAAAGAATTGTTGCTCTACATAAAGATGGCGTAGACTGTAAGAAGATTGCCAAGACCCTGAAACTGAGCTGCAGCATGGTGGCCGAGACCATACAGCGGTTTAACAGGACAGGTTCCACTCAGAACAGGCCTCACCATGGTCGACCAAAGAAGTTGAGTGCACGTGCTCAGCGTCATATCCAGAGGTTGTGTTTGGGAAATAGACGTATGAGTGCTGCCAGCATTGCTGCAGAAGATGAAGGGGTGGGGGGTCAGCCTGTCAGTGCTCAGATCATACGCCGCACACTGCATCAGATTGGTCTGCATGGCTGTCATCCCAGAGGGAAGCCTCTTCTAAAGATGATGCACAAGAAAGCTTGCAAACAGTTTGCTGAATTTGGTTCAGATGGTGTCAAGCGTGTGTGGTGGCAACCAGGTGAGGAGTACAAAGACAAGTTTCTTGCCTACAGTCAAGCATGATGGGAGTGTCATGGTCTGGGGCTGCATGAGTGCTGCCGGCTCTGGGGAGCTACAGTTCATTGAGGGAACCATGAATGCCAACATGTACTGTGACATACTGAAGCAGAGCATGATCCCCTCCCTTCGGAGACTGGGCCGCAGGGCAGTATTCCAACATGATAACGACCCCAAACACACCTCCAAGACGACCACTGCCTTGCTAAAGAAGCTGAGGGTAAAGGTGATGGACTGGCCAAGCATGAGCATCTGTGGGGCATCCTCAAACGGAAGGTAGAGGTGCGCAAGGTCTCTAACATCCACCAGCTCTGTGATGTCGTCATGGAGGAGTGGAAGAGGACTCCAGTGGCAACCTGTGAAGCTCTGGTGAACGCCATGCTCAAGAGGGTTAAGGCAGTGCTGGAAAATAATGGTGGCCACACAAAATATTGACACTTTGGGCCCAATTACTCACTTTTGTGGCCAGCGGTTTAGACCTTAATGGCTGTGTGTTGAGTTATTTTGAAGGGACAGCAAATTTACACTGTGATACAAGCTGTACACTCACTACTTTACATTGTAGCAAAGTGTCATTTCTTCAGTGTTGTCACATGTAAAGATATAATAAAATATTTACAAAAATGTGAGGGGTGTACTCACTTCTGTGAGATACTGTGTATATATATATATTCTACTATGCGTTACGTCAGAAACACACTGCAGGGTGACCGTGTCAATTATAAACAATTGCAAAGTATCTCTCCCTGAGTTTTCTAATAAAATTTCTAAAGACACATGATACAGGACAGCATGATCTCCACAGCGAGCTTTATCTTCAGTCTTCACATTTACCATTACCTGAGCTTTACCGTTACTTTACTTAGCAGCCATGAAATAAGGTCACATCGCAGGATCCTCTGGGTAAGTTTTTATGAGTGAATCTCATGAGAACATGTTCAGGTCATATTTCTATGGAGGCTTGTGTCTGCCACGGGATAAAAAAGAAAAGGTAATTGCGACCTTTTATCTCACAATTCAACAATTTCTCTCGCAATTTTGAGTTTCTATATCACAGTTCTTTTTTTAAAGATATAAACTCACAATTCTGAGGAGGAGAGCCAGAATTAAGTTGCAATTGACTTTTTATTTTTAATTCTGTAACAGAAACAAAAAAACAATTGTGAGATTTAAACTCAGAATTGAAAATTACAAACTCAGAATTGCGATATAAGTTAAACAGTTTTGCAATACAGTGACTTTATTTTTAAACTGAAATCAGCTTGAAGGCAGTACAACAAATGCTATGATGATATAAATATTTCACGGATAAAATAATCTTCTTGCATAGCAGTCATGAGAATTGGGGAAAATGTAAATGTCATAAAAATAAAGTTCTGATCAAACAAATTGTAATATTCCAAAGAAATGCGTCTGATTTTCTTCTGATTTTTTTGGGGTGACCTGATATGATCATGAAATTCACTCTTTGTTCATATTGATCATATGTATTGCTGAGGTTTCTGGGTTTTGGAGGCTGAATTCAGGTTTTTGTGTTTCTCTGCAGAATCTCCAGGACACACGGCCGATGCTTCTGAAATGATGGACACACAGAAGAAGACATGATGAAACGGCAGGTTTATTGTAAAACACACTTTCTGTTATCTTTCATCTTCTACAGAAGACTTTCACGGCGTCAGATGAAATACTGATAAACAGCAATGGAAAGAGGAACTAACACCGAGATATTTTAATCTGTCCAGAGGTTTTTCTTTTATAGTAATGAAACACGTCTTTACAAATTATCATTAAAGTGTTAAGGTCAAGACTTAATAATCTCACATAAAGCCATATAAACTATAGGAAATTACAATTGCAAAGTCACAAAATGTCACTTTATTATCATCCAGCTCTAAACGAATAAATAAGGCGTGATTATAGTGTTAAGATATTATAAACATTATCATGATTTGAAACTGCTTTGTTGTTTTAGTATTGATGAGAACTACTATAGGTTTTATTAATATTTTGATTGTTTTTATTTTTATAATTTGTATTTTAAATTTAGTAAAAGCTTTAGCAATTTGTATCTGTTTTGTCATTTCTATATGTTTTATTTTTAACTATATATAGTTTTTTTTTTTTCTTCGATATTTTAGTAAAATAAGTTAAACTCAAATAAAATGAGAAATGTAGCTGAAATAAAGTGTTTTTATTTTATTTTATTGTTTATTTTATTTAAAGTAATTTTAGTTTTAGTTAATGAAACTCAGTGTTATTTTAGTATCATTGAGTATATTTTACTAATATTTTAAATCAGTTTATATTTTAATATTTTCCATTTTAATTGTAGTTTTTATTAATTTTACAGTGTGGTTTTGTCATTCTTGTTAGTTTTTTTTTTATATTTCTATAGTTATTTTTTAAGTTAAACTAAATGAAAATGAGAAATTGTGACTTGGCAACTATCTGAAATAAGATTTTTTTATATTTTATATTATTTCAGGTAATGTTTATTTTATTTCAAGTAACAAAACTGCTTTTTAAAAGTTTTGATTTTAGTTTTAGTTAACTATAATAACCCTGACCTACACAATACTGATAAAGATTGACATTATGGCCATTCCTATATCACTGCATTAACGTTTTAAGGTCTTTATTGGGTTTTATTTTGCACTGAATCATGTGAGAATGAGCTCTTTTTGTGGACCTTTCGTATGTAGTTTTGTGCATTTTTTTCAGTTTGTGCAGTTTGTTCTCGATGCGAACAAGTCTGTAGTGTATATAACTAGAGCTCTTACTCTGCAGATTGGACAGTGCGTGCTCCAAACCCTTCATCGCTTTCACCTGATTACTCCTGAACCTGGCCAAACCGAACTCCTGCAGGACGACAGACACAGTATTACAACACAATGCTGACCATTCATATCAACACAACAATTATGGATGTTTAAGTCTATTTTCAGTGTCTCATCATCTTTGTGTTGCTTGTTTTAGGCCAGACCCAGATGCTGAGAACAGCAGTACTGCGATGATCCCAGTGTTTGCTAGTCGCTCAGCCGTGGCATTACCTGAATGGGTCTGGAGAGGCCAAAGACTCCTGATGAGATCCAGGCTTCTCTGGTGAGCCGCGTCCAAACCGGCCGGTCCTGCTCGCCTGCAAACACACAGCGCTCCACCACACGCTGGTAACACACACACACACACACACACACACAGACACATACACACACATACACGTCAGATGCACAATGTACACTTAGATGTATCTTAATGCACATTATGATAGACAGCATTACTGTTTCTCACAATGAGATCCATTCATGAATTTTTAAAAAAATATATTTTTATTTAAAGTCTTTGATTTTGGTCTCATTAAAATACTATTATAGTTTTTATCTTTATTCAATTTATTAATAATTTATTATTATTAAATATGTCTATATATATAGGGTTTTTATTTGATTTTTATTGTTATTTGAGTATGTCAAGTTAAACTAAATGAAAAATGTTGCCTTGGAATCGAGCTAAAATAAAATAGTTATTTTTGTGGGGGTTTTTTTGGCATTTTACTTTTTATTACTTTTTTAACATTTCCATATAGTTTTTATGTCAGTTATATTTTTAGTTAGTTATTTTAGTTTTTTAAACATGTCTACATAGTTATTTTAAATTTTAGTTTTAATTATTTTAGTGCATTTATTATGAATGTATTAAGAATTTATTATTATTAAATTAATTAAGTATTTTTTTTTAAATATCTCTATATTTTTTTTTTTTTTCAGTATTATTTTAGTATATCAAGTTAAACTAAATGAAAATGAAAAATGTTGCCTTGGAATCAAGCTGAAATAAAATAGTTTGTTTTAGTTATTTTTGTGTGTTTTTGTCATTTTATTATTTTATTAGTAGTATTCTATATAGTTTTTATGTCAGTTATGGTTTATTTTAGTTAATAAAGATAAACTAAATGAAAATAAGAAATGTTGATTTGGCATCAAGCTGAAATAAAATATTTAGTTAGCTTTAGTATTTTTGTTGTGTGTCTTTATCATTTTTGTTAGTTCTTGTTTTTTTTAAATAGAGTAGTTTTTTTAATTTCAGTTTTAGTGATTTTAGTACAATAAAATAAAATATTTACTTAGATAAAATATTTACATTTTGGAATTTCATTATGTTTTTTTGTCATTTTTAATAGTCTATAAAGTTTTTTATTTTATTTCAGTTTTAGTTATGAGAATGAGATGTTGCCTTGGCAACTAAAATAGTAATTAAATATTAAGTTAGCTAAGCTAGCTTAGTCATTTTTCATAATTTTTGTTTTGTAAAATGTCTATAGTGTTTTATAGTTTATTTTTTCAATTTTAGTTATTTTAGTACATCAAGGTAAACTAAACAAAACATCAAAAACTGAATCTTATTTTATTTCAAGTAATAATTTTTTTAATGGTTTTAGTTGTAGTGTTAGTTAACTATAATAACCCTGCCTGCATAATTGAGTTGAGTGGTTTGTGTTTAACTGGTTTAGGGGAAATAAAGAGATGTTTGAGTGCAGAGCTCTGCAAAACATCACAGCTGATCGTAGAGATGATCAGGGGTGCGTTTCCCAAAAGCATCGTTAGCCAACTATGGTCGCAAGTTCCGTCGTTACCAGCATAGTTCAACGATTCGGTGTTTCCCGAAACCATAGTTCAAACGAACGTTCGCAATCAGCGTCACAAACTTACGTGGTTGGAACTGCAGCTCTCGACCTGTGGTTAGAAGCATAGTTTCTTGTTAACAAGAAAAATGGGCTTAAATAAATATGCTCTTGGGCATAGCAAGCAAGCTAACATGCAGTACTACCTGTATCTTCCATTCTATCTAAATATAAAATGCATTTTAATTATGTATTTTTGTAAGTGCCGTTTTTGAGAAGTGCGCATGTGCATAAATGCCTAAGAGAACACCGGAGTGTGACGTAAGAGGGAATTCGCGGTGAATCAAACATCAAATAAAGCAAAATGACAGGGAACAAAAAATAGAAAATTAGTAAGTAGGTGCCATTTTCAATACAGCAGCATCTTAGAGATCTTTAATCAGTTAAATAGCAGAAGTTATTAAGTGTGTGACGTCATTAACAATGGTCCTATGTTGCTGAACCAACGTCGTTCAAACGACGGAGATGCGACCGTGTTCGGGAAACAGTCGTGACTAGCTAGTTAGTTTCCAAAACAATGCATTGTACTATGGTGGTTAATCAGCGAGTTACGTCGTTGTTCGGGAAACGCACCCCAGATCTGACACAAACCACAATCAGGTGCGATCAAAGAAAGACGATTACACTCAACACACCAAAACAGCTCAAATCTCACTGCTTACGATACTAAACACAGCTTCTGGAGATCACGTTTGCTATAGTTTGCTTTCATCTCAGTGAAGTGAACGCAGAGGTGTTTTAAAATCTTGGTTTTAAACTGAATGGATGTTTATTTTTTTATATGTCTCCGTATTCATTTCTACAATGAGAAATGGTCCATTTTTACAGAAATATTCATGTTTCTTTTCTCTAATCAAAATCCTTTAAACAAAACCTAATAAAAAAAAGAAAGAAAATTATATATATGCTAATATATATATATATATATATATATATATGCATGCTAATAAACATCTAGTTAATACTGAGAACTGGTCTCTAAACTGAAGTGTTACCAATATTTTGTAGATAGATCATTTTAGAGCATTACTAAGCGTGATAATGTAGAGTAATAATAATAGTTTATTTTACTCTCTAACGCTCTTGAGGTGCGCACGCATACTATTCAGCTTTCAGATGACGTATAAATCTCAATTTAAAAAAATCGACCCTTATAACTGGTTTTGTGGTCCATAAAACCATAAAAACATTTAAGATACTTAAATAAATGTTAACTGAAATATAATGACATCAAAAATTTAACAAAAATAAATAAAATAACAAATACATTTTTTGAACATATTTTAGTTCAGCTAGTTAGTTATTTCTCATTTTTATTTAGTTTAACTTAAAGTACTAAAATAACTAAAACTAAATAAACTAAATAAATAAATAAAAACTACAGACACATAAAAACAGAAACTAATAAAAATGACAAAAACATACAACAAAATATCTAAAACTCTAAAATTAAAATTAAAAACTAAACTAAAAATAAGAAATAAAAAAGCTAATTTTAAAAATGAATCTAATTCAAAATATTATAACAGTATATCAGTCAATCTAAAATAAATTTTTGCTCTTCAATGCATGTTTCTAAATAAAGTGTAAATGTGGGTGTTGTTGTTGTTGTTTACCATTACTTTAGCGTGATTTACGTTCCAGGTCAGCGTCGTTAGGCTCCTGTTTCCGAGGTCGACCACAGAATCCTCGATGACGTAAACCGAACGCGACAGATTCCCCGGGAAGACACGCTCGGCCCAGCGAGGAAGACGATTGGTCTTCGTCAGGAGCCGCCGGGACAGGAGGAGGTTATCCGGTGTCACCTCACGGAAAAGTACGTCCTCCGTCAGAACATGAGTGCTGAGAGAAACACGTCATATAGTACACAAAACAATCAAATAAAACAACAGAGAAGCCAGATTAAGATACGTTGATTATACAGATTTGGAGAAATGTAGCATTGCATCAGTGTCTCAGCAATGGATGCTCTGCAGTGAATGGGTGCCGTCAGAATTTCATACTGCAATTTCATCTTGCAGTATTTGCAAAACTAAAATGAATTTAAAAAGAACCACGATGTAGATAAGTTTGTTTCTTTATCAGATTTGGAGAAATGTAGCATTCCATCACTCTCTGCAGTGAATGGGTGCCGTCAGAACGAGAGTCCAAACAGCTGATAAAAACATCACAATAATCCACACCACTCCAGTCCATCAGTTAACATCTGGAGAAGACAAAAGCTGAAACAAATCCAGCATTAAGATGTTTCTAACTCAAATGTTTTTATCGGATTACGTTTTTATCAGCTGTTTGGACTCTCATTCTGACGGCACCCATTCACTGCAGAGCATCCGTTGCTGATACACTGATGCAGAGACACATTTCTACAAACCTGATGAAGAAACAAACCCATCCTGATCTGGGATGGCATGAAGGTGAGCACATTTACAGAAGAACTGAGCTATTTATTTAAACCGAGTGTGGTTTAGGTACCTGTATGGGTTGGGGTATCTCTGCCAGAATGCCGTCAACACCTGATCCCACGCGCTCTTGATGTCCGTCTCACTGAAGAAATACTTCCCCATCATCACGAGCCCAGAAGAGCCCCGCTGACAGAGTCCTGAACAGAGAAACACTCACATCTGTGTCATCAGCTTCCTATTTTGAGGTTTTAAACAGTTCAGCTGCACTTACTCAGGCTGATAAAATACAATGACACAATACATGACTGTATTCATAGACCATGGTTGAAAAATACACCTTTTGTAAGGAGCAGAACCTATGGTACTTTGGCGGAATATACAGTTACCATGGTGATATTCTGACAAGTCTGTCAAGCGGAAGTTAGCTAATAAAAACATAGCGGTACCCGGCCACACAGAGCCAAACACACGGACACTGCTGATGTTCAGACTCTTTTAAGAGTTTATTTAATGATAAAATCACGTTTAATGTCATTAGAGTTTATCTTCTGTAATCCGCTTTAGTGAACAAACCCTCGAGTGTCGAATAGCGAAACGTCCTCTCCTGTAATAAGCGCTTATTAGTCTGATTTAACACGAAATACAGCTCTTAGATCCATCCAGCTGTATATATGTTTATTTTTCAACACTGTTATTATCCGTTTATAGCGCAAATATAGCGGCATATCGCGAACATCAGCACCGCGCGCAGACGCAAGCGAGACTAAACAAAATAAACAAACACGAATAATCCCGAACAGAAGCCGAGTAAACACGAACACAGCCGCTCAACGTTGGTAAAGAAAAAAATATATTTTAATATATAACTGACTCACTGTAATCCTGCAGCTCCGCGAGAACATCACCGACATCCGTCGCATTTCCGCCTTCTGTGCGTGCGCGTGCGCGTGAGTATGCGTGCGCGCCTCAAGAAGCGTTTAAACAGTAAAATAAACTATTATTATTACTCTACACTATCACGCTTGGTAATGCTCTAAAATTTAATATCTACAAAATATTGGTAACACTTCAGTTTAGAGACCAATTCTCAATATTAACTAGATGTTTATTAGCATGCATATTACTAGCATATTGGCTTCTGCGTGAACAAATTTGTGACCCTGGATCACAAAACCAGTCATAAGGGTCATTTTTTAAAAATTAATCAGCTTTCCATTGATGTATGGTTTGTTAGGATCGGACAATATTTGGCTGAGATGCAACTATTTGAAAATCTGGAATCTGAGGGTGCAAAAAAAATCGAAATATTGAGAAAATCACCTTTAAAGTTGTTCAAATGAAGTTCTTAGCAATGCATATTACTAATCAAAAATGAAGTTTTGATATATTTACAGTAGGAAATGTATTAAATATATTCATGGAACATGATCTTTACTTAATATCCTAATGATTTTTGGCATAAAAGAAAAATTGATAATTTTGACTCATACAATGTATTGTTGGCTATTGCTACAAATATAGCTGTGCTGCTTATGACTGCTGCTGTGCTGCAGGGACACACACATATATTGCTGATGTGACTGCAGAATGTTATTCTTCAAGTGCAAGCATAAACTTCCTGTTGCTATTTGTTGTTTTTTGTTATTTTGCATGCAAATACATGCAAAAAGTCTAGTTAAACCACTAAATGTTTAATGAAAGTAAACCAAATTCACAGTCAGAGCAGCTGATTTGCTCAGATTATGTAAACATCTATGAATGCAGAGAATAATTTAGATGTTCAGGTGTTCATTTCTAAACTTGTATAAAAGTCAAATATTCAAGCTGCTGCAGATTTTTATTTCTTCCACTAGATGGAGACGCATTTCCACTTTGAAAACGACTATTATTATACATCCACCTGAACACTATACGTTTAGTCTGAACCATTAATACACACTTACACATTAGAAGCAGGAACTATCTGTTACTACCTATTAACAACATATTATTAATTATAAATTAAAGAAGTTCAGTCAGCTCAAATTGATTTGCACGCCCCTTTTAAGAGACTTATCTACAAAATTTAGGAAACAGCAACCTTGAAATGTTTAAATGATGATGTTATTTACAGCGGTAAAGGTTCAAACAACTATGTGAATAATATATGTGAGCCGCTCTCGTGTCCAGGTGAAGGACGCATGTGCAAACCCTTCATCATCTTCATCCTTCAGTCTGATTCTCATTAGAGTCTCACAGCATCCGTCTGCATCCACACGAGCCCGTCGACATGAGATCCCACTGCATCTGCATGGTAACAACTCATGAACACACGCTGCACGAATGAGAAGAAGTAGAGAAGTAGTTTAGAGTGAATCTCAGATGCATTCTTATTGTTTCAGGTGTGTTTTGTGGTGTGTGTGTTTGGATGGCATGATCTGGATAACCGTGAATATGACTGCTGGCCGCTGGACAAACCCGACGAACTCAACATGATCGACTGCGGAGGTGCGTCTCATATACTTTAAAACAGTTTTTCTCAAAAACTGCTTGTACATTTCAGAAATAATCTCAAGAAACACTAAATTATAAAGTAGAAAACAGTCTTTTCTTGTGAAAGTAGTTTTTGAAAAAAATAAAAATAAATTGTACAGTGCACACGCGTCTGTGGTGAGAAACGTCATTGTTTTAGTTTATATAATAACACAGGAGTCTTAAAA
>CM071960.1:27800556-27803056 GCA_036784905.1 Acrossocheilus fasciatus
TCGAGCAGTCTTTGCAATGTGGTCTTTGAAGGACAGTTGGTCATCAAGGAGCACACCAAGATTTCTGACCGAAGTTGATGGGGTAACTGTAGAAGTATCTATCTGGATGGTGAAATCATGCTGTAGAGCTGGAGTGGCAGGGAAGACAAGAAGTACAGTCTTTGCCAGGTTGAGCTGAAGGTGATATTCTTTCATCCATGCCGAGATGGGGCAGCCCGTGCTGGCCTAGAGGAGAGAGGACAAATGTCATCTAGACAAGACGTTAGAGTAGAGCATAAAGTGTCAGTAGCTGCATTCACATCCAGAGATGAGAGATGGGTAGGTGAGGGAAGAGAGGAGGATACTACAGAGGAAAGATTTGTGCGTGGTAGTAGTTGTAAGGTGTTTGAGATCAAATGAAGCAAGGAGTGAATGGAAGTCGCCAAAGACTAAGAGTGGAGTGCCATGCTCCACAAAAGAGGACAGCAGCCCGTCCAGCTCCTCTAGGAAGGTGGCTAGAATTTGCCCTGGAGGTAAATTACCTCAATCTGGAGTTTTATAGGAGCTGTTGCAGTAATGGCATGAGATTCAAAAGAGTTGTAATCGCATAGGGTAGAGCGGGTTGAGTATTTCCATTTGTTTGAAACGAGCAGACCAGTGCCCTCACCCCGGCCAACTTGACGTGGGGTGTGAGAGAAAAATTAAAGTTATTTTAGTAGTACTTTCGTTAAACTAAACGAAAATAAGAATTGTTACCTTGGCAACTAGCTGAAATAAAATGGGTTGTTTTTTATATATATACATTTTATTTTGGTTAACATTAATGAATTTTACACTATTTCAAGCAACAAACTTTTTTTATTGTTTTTAGTTTTAGTTAATAATAATAACCCTGGTGTATATTTTTCATGATCTGTTGCCATTAAAAATGGTCATTTAAAGAAAACTAAAGCAATGAAGTACTTATGTCAATTTTTTTTTTTTATTTATGAAGCATTTTATTTATTTAGAGATGATGATGATGATGATGATGTGTGTGTGTGCAGTGTTTTAAATATCAGAAACAGAAACTCTTCTGGGATGAGAGCTGGATCATTGACTTCAATCACATTAAACAAGGTGAGTAAAAAAAAACAAGTGTGTGAGAGTGTGTTTGTTTTTCAGTGTCTGGTGTGTGTGTGTGTGTGTGTGTGTGTGTGTGTGTGTGTGTGTGTGTGTGTGTGTGTGTGTGTGTGTGTGTGTGTGTGTGTGTGTGTGTGTGTGTGTGTGTGTGTGTGTGTGTGTGTGTGAGAGAGAGAGAGTGAGAGTGTGTTTGTTTTTCTGTGTGTGTGTGTGTGTGTGTGTGTGTGTGTGTGTTTGTTTTTCAGTGTCTGATGTATGTCTGTGTGTGTGTGTGTGTGTGTGTGTGTGTGTGTGTGTGTGTGTGTGTGTGTGTGTGTGTGTGTTTGTTTTTTAGTGTCTGATGTGTGTGTGTGTGTGTGTGTGTGTGTGTGTGTGTGTGTGTGTGTGTGTGTGTGTGTGTGTGTGTGTTTGTTTTTCAGTGTCTGATGTGTGTGTGTGTGTGTGTGTGTGTGTGTGTGTGTGTGTGTGTGTGTGTGTGTGTGTGTGTGTGTGTGTGTGTGTGTGTGTTTTTCAGTGTCTGATGTGTGTGTGTGTGTGTGTGTGTGTGTTCAGATTACATTGCCCGGGCGACGATGGGCAGCATCATGAGCGTCCCAGCGGCCAACAGCGACTCTAACGCCAGCTGTGTGACGGCACTGAGCTCCTACACAGGCGTCACCACGTCACGCAAACAACTCTACACACAGACCGGCATCTAGTGAGTACACACACACACACACACATTGAAAAACAAACACACTCTCACACACACACACACACGCTTACATAACATATAAATACTCACACACCACGGTTCAAAAGTTTGGTGTTGGTAGGATTTTTTAATGTTTTTGAAAGAGTCTCATCTGTTCACCAAGGCTGCATTTATTTGATCAAAAATACAAAGCTATAGTAAAAGCTGTGAAATATTATTACAATTTAAAATATCTGTTTTCTATGTGAATATCTGTTAAACTGTAATTTATTTCTGTGATGCGCAGCTGTATTTTCAGCATCATTACTCCAGTCTTCAGTGTCACATGATCTTCAGAAATCATTCTAATATACTGATTTGCTGCTCAACAAACATTTCTGATTATTATCAATGTTGAATGTTGATTTTTGTGGAAACCGTGAAACATTTTATTTTTCAGGATTCACAGATGAATAAAAAGTTCAAAAGAACAGCATTTATGTGAAATAGAAATCTTTTGTAACATTTTAAAAGTCTTTACTGTGACTTTTGATCAATTTAATGCGTTGTCGATGAATGAAAGAATTCATTAATTGTAAGTTTTCGAAATACAATGTTTTTAATTCTGTTCATCTTTTCAGTGATGGACGAACTGTTGCAATCAAGAAAATAAAAACGAAAACGTTTTCCCTCTCAAACACGATTCGCCAAGAAGTGAAACAAGTC
>CM071960.1:27810556-27815556 GCA_036784905.1 Acrossocheilus fasciatus
CTGTGGATTATTGTGATGTTTTTATCAGCTGTTTGGACTCTCATTCTGACGGCACCCATTCACTGCAGAGCATCCATTGCTGAGACACTGATGCAGAGACTCCAAGAAACAAAATGTGTCCCTGCAGCACAAAAGCAGTCATAAGCAGCACAGGTATATTTGTAGCAATAGCCAACAATACATTGCATGAGTCAAAATTATACATTTTTCTTTTATGACAAAAATCATTAGGATATTAAGTAAAGATCATGTTCCATGAAGATATTTTGTAAATTTCCTACCATAAATATATAAAAACTTCATTTTTGATTATTAATATGCATTGCTAAGAACTTAATTTGAACAACTTTAAAGGTGATTTTCTCAATATTTAGATTTTTTTGCTCCCTCAGATTCCAGATTTTCAAATAGTTGTATCTCAGACAAATATTGTGCTATCATAACAAACCATACATCAATGGAAAGATTATTTATTCAGCTTTCAGATGATGCATAAATCTCAATTTCGAAAAAATGACACTTATGACTGGTTTTGTGGTGATCTGAGGGAGAGTAAAAATCAGCATATTTTAATTTTGGAGTGAACTATTCCTTTTACTAATGTTACTGTAAAGCATTGCCAGATATTTTTTGTATATCGTTATATTGTTTTGTTCTTCTTTAGTCTCTCTCTTCATGTGATTTTCTCAGTGATATCGTGGGATTCACGCAGTTGTCCAGCACTAGCACTCCTTATCAGGTGGTGGACTTCCTCAACAAGCTCTACACCACATTTGATGAGATCATCGACAACTACGATGTTTATAAAGTGGAAACCATCGGCGATGCATGTATATATAATATAATTTATTAAGTAGATTGTCCGCTTCCAGATTATTTTAGTTGTTTTGTGTGTTATTTGTGACCTTGGACCACAAAATCAGTCATAAGGGTCAATTGTTTTAAAAACTGACTGAAAGCTGAATAAATAATCTTTCCATTGATGTATGGTTTGTTAGGATCGGACAATATTTGTCTGAGATACAACTATTTGAAAATCTGGAATCTGAGGGTGCAAAAAAATCTAAATATTGAGAAAATCACCTTTAAAGTTGTTCAAATGAAGTTCTTAGCAATGCATATTACTAATCAAAAATTAAGTTTTGATATATTTATGGTAGAAAATTCACAAAATATCTTCATGAAACATGATCTTTACTTATCTTTACCCATACAATGTATTGTTGGCTATTGCTGTGTTTGTGTGGTGCAGATATGGTGGTGTCCGGCGTGCCGCGAGAGAACGGGATTCTGCACGCGTCTGAGATCGCCAGCATGGCTCTGGATCTGGTGTCTGTCTGCAAGACCTTCAGAATCCCCCACAGACCACAAACCCAGCTGCAGATCCGCGCTGGAATACACTCAGGTCCATTAAACCTGCACTTAATGGCTCTTTCACTTTGTTATTTTAGTATCATTGAGTAAATATTATAGTTTTAATAATATTTATATTGTTTTTTTTTTTCATTTTAATTTTAATTAAAGTTTAAGCAATTTTGTTAAATTTAAATTTGTTTTTTTGTATGTATGTACAGTTTTTATTCATTTTTATTTCAGTTTATTTGTTTTCATTTTTAATTATTTTAGCGCATCGTGTTAAACTAAATGAAAACGAGAAATGCAACTAGCTGAAATAAAATTAATTTAAGTTTTTTTATGTTCTGTTTTGTTTCAGTTAAAATTTATTTTGTTTCAAGTAACAATTTATTTATTTATTTTGGTTAACTATCATAACCAATAATATTTTCACGTGAGCTCCCGTTGGGTTGTTTTGTATCACAATATCCACAATATCTCATACATTAATTCTCATGTATTAGTGTGGCGTTTTGAAAATAATTTTTTGTGGAGATCAAGGGTTAGATCCTGATAGATTTTTTGTGTGTTACATAGAAATATGTGTGTTGCTTTGCAAAAAGAGTTTTATGAAATTTAAAACTGAGTCAAAGGCTGAGAATTAGTGTACACTAGTAAAATTTACAGTAAAAAAAACGGAAGCTGTGGTTGCCAGAATTTTACCGTAAAAAAATACAGTAGCAACATTTTAGGTTTTATGGTTTGAATATAAATTTACATTTAAATACCGTAATTTCATTAACAGATTTAATGTTAATATACCAACCTATTGAAGTACTGACATCTGTTTTGTACCTTTGAAATACACTGATATCCACCAAATGCAGGTGATGAGAGTCACATGATGAACCAAAGACCATCACAAGCAGCTTTTAAATAATAACACATATAGAAGGTGCACAGTGTCATTCACACAAACACTAAACACCATCATGGTGAGACGTGAAACTGAAATATGCAATAAACATTAATTTAACATTAGATGTAACATACAACCCTAATGTACAACACTGAAAAGAAAAAACTAAGAAACATTTCAACAACAACAACAAAAACATCAAATTTGAAATATAATGCAGGGAATTTACTGTTATTTACTGTAAATTATACGTTCTTTTTTCCACTTCCAAAAACGGTATACTACTGTAAAATCACATGTCCAATACAGTTTTTCACTGTATATTGTAGGGGAGCGTGCCGTTAACCATTTAACAGGTTTTTACTGTAGCATTTTTTACAGTCTTTTACTGTTAAATTCACAGTCATTTTTTACAGTGATGGTTTTGCAGATTTGGTGTGTGGTTCTGCTGTTTGAGTGTCAGTTTTCAGAAACGGTGTGACAAGTAAAGATTTTGTTTAAGCAGATGAAAAAAAAACTCACCCAGTAAGATATAAGTTTTAATTAATGTTATGTTTCAACTGCAATGTATACCACATCACATCGCACTCTGTTTAATTAGTCCATGACGCGTCTGGTTGGTTGTGAGATCTTTGTGTCGTTCAGTGTGGATTCATCAGGATCTTTCTGATGTGTGTTTTCAGGGCCAGTCGTCGCAGGAGTCGTGGGAACTAAGATGCCGAGATACTGTCTGTTTGGAGACACGGTGAACACGGCGTCCCGCATGGAGTCCACCAGCGAAGGCAGGAAAGACCGTCTTGAATATTTTAGTACTGTATGATTGGCATGGGAGAATTAATCACAATAACATGCAGAATACTGCACATGCCTTCATGACCGTTTCATATAAAAGGTGACAGGAAAGTGTATCAATTGCAAACATTTTACATTAAAGCAGGAAAAAAGAAATGATTTTACTGCAGGTGCGTAGAGCCAAAAGAATACTTGAAAATGAACAAGAAGATGGCTAGCCGCACACGATCCAATTCAGACTGGAAAAAGTTTTTATTTTATAAAATGCATCGTGCAAAGTGCATGTGTTTTTACTTCACATGCACTTTGCACTTTTTGCATGATTCAATTTATAAAATACAAAAAAAAAAGTTTTTTGTTCATGTTGACATTAAAAAATGCTGAAATCAGAAGCCAGAGGTTTCTCCAGAGCGATGTTGAGTGTTGTGGTGATGGTGTTGTGTGCAGCACTGAAGATCCAGTGCAGCTCGAGTGTGTTTTACCTGCTGGAGGAGATCGGTGGATACGTGCTCACCTGCAGAGGAGTCTTACAGGTCAAGGTGAGACGCAGCTCCCTGCATCAGAAACACCAGTTCATCAGCAGGTTTAAGCAGTGTAATAGCAAACACAGCACGTTTCTTTTAACCTCTTGTCATAGTGTGTTCTGGTGTTTCTCAGGGTAAAGGTGACATGGTGACGCACTGGCTGGAAGGCAAGCGCTCCTCTGCTCCGGCTAAAGACGCGAGGAAACCCGTGACGCTGCAGGAGAGCGAGAGAGTCCCGGAGACGCTCGCTGACGATTACTCCAGTATCCCAGGAGTCCTCAGCGGCTCCGACAGCGCTGACCTGCTGTGTGACCCCTGACCCCTGTAGAGCCACAGCAAAACCGCTTTAGTGTACCTGCTGTTTCTTTAGGATGGTGAAATATACTGACTGTAGTTGTAAGTGTATCTTTAGCTGTACTTCTGTGTTTTTTTCAGTGTTTGTAGCATCAGAATAACAGCAACAGAGCCTAAATACTAAAGTACTGATCATATAGATTTATGACTAAAAAAATAAAAACAAATGCATTTAATGAGGCTGATATGCCACTTATTTATTTTTGTTTAATTTTATTTTATGAAAAAGAAATTCATGCTTTTATTCATCAAGGCAGCATTAAATTGATTAAAAGTAAAGACATTTATAATGTTACAAAAGATTTCTATTTCAAATAAATGCTGTTCTTTTGAACTTTCTATTCATCTGTGAAAAATAAAATGCATCAGTTTCCACAAAAATATTGTGTTTTCAACTTTGATGATAATCAGAAATGTTTCTTGAGCAGCAAATCAGCATATTAGAATGATTTCTGAAGATCATGTGACACTGAGGGAATAAATTACAGTTTAACAGATATTCACATAGAAAACAGCTAGTTTAATATGTAACTATTTTTACAGTATTTCTGATTAAATAAATGCAGCCTCGATGATCAGAAGAGACTCTTTCAAAACTAAAAATCTTACTGGCCCTTTTGAACAGTAGTGAAAATGGACAAAAATACATGTACTTAATGTTTCAGACATTCATTCATGTCCTTGAATACACACTTAAACATTGTATATTTACACACTCATGCACACACACACACACACACACACACACGTAAATGAAAGTGTGGTGAAGAGAGAAGAACAGTTTCTGGGTTACAGAGAGAATCTGGGCTCAGCTGCTGATCTGAATGAGAAGCTCTTCAGCAGAAGAACACGAGTGTGTGTGTGTGTGTGTGTGTGTGTGTGTGTGTGTGTGTGTGTGTGTGAGAGAGACGCGTGTGTTTAATTAACAGACAGGACGAGGTCTGTCACTCATGTGTCGACTGCAGCTGATGCACACGCACAATATCATAAATCATACCTTATATAATGCATGTTTATGATGCTTATGGTCCAAATTAAACTAATGACTCAAATATGGTGTGTGTGAACTTCTTGTT